>JAQQSK010000444.1:0-19226 GCA_028658325.1 Potorous gilbertii
ACTATCCTTTATTAATCATTTCCTATTTATTCTGTATAAAACTTGATTTGTATATATTCATTTTCATGTTGTGTTGCCAATTAGATTGTGAGATCCTCGAGAGTGGAGACTGTGGGGTTTTTTTAAACTTCTTTGTATCCCATGTACTTAGCACATTGCCTGCCCCATAGTATGTGCTTAATAAATGCTTATTAATTGAAAAAAAATCATTTGTTGGTTTAAGGGATTGTTGTTTTTTAAAGAGGACTAAAACATACATATATTATGAATAATGGAAAGAAATATTCATGACATGAGAAAGCACATTTGCATACACAATCATCTTGCTGACAGATGACAGAAATGATTTCTCTTTCAAACCAGAGGCACTCCAATATTAACATAGCCCAGAAAGTTGGATTTTTAAAAATACATTACTGACCTAGTAAGTGGACAGTACCATATTGTGTCACAGAAAAAGCACTGAATCTGGAGGCAGGTACAACCTGGGTTTGTGTGCCATGTAAGTTATTTAAGAGCAGAGACCGAGGTTTGTATTGATATCACTAGTGCTTGGTACATAGTAGGCACTTTATAAATGTTTGTTTGGTTGACTGTGTGAGCATGGACAAGCCATTTCCCTTCTATGAAATTCAACTTCCTTCACTGCAAAATGAAGAGATTTGACTTGCTGATTTTCTAGAAAGTCTTTCCAGTTTTCCCATTTTAACAGCTTAACATCTAAAATACTGATCCATCAATCCCTCCAGAGTGTAAATAATTCTAAGAACACTTACTGTAATTTTTTCTCCCATAATTAAACAAAGACATCTTAACTATAGGAAATCATATAGAAAAAGCTAACTAATTCACACTAGTCAGTCTGTTGAACACTGACATCTGCTGGAAAATAGAAAATGTATTTATTTCAGCTATGGAATTTTAAAGTCTAAGCAACCCCGTATCCCACATAATACTGGTTCAACTAAATATCACCAAACCACATCATAACTTCACAAAATCATGCCATGATGTCATTTTATTGATAGTCCACTTACGGTCACTTTCCTAGGGAACTCACTACCCAGTATGACACTGTTACATCTAAACATGTTTTTGCAAAAATCAGTTAAGAGCTTTAGGTAAGCTATGACTACACTTCAGCTAGCAGCAGGCAAAATTTTTCTCAGTGCCTAATTGTTTAGACATGATTCTTTTTAAGTTCAAATATTTAATCTCATTGACCTTTAGGAAATACTACAGAAAAAACTGTTAAAAATTCAATTACCTACACATCATCTACTTTCTCAAGATGGTTCCTCTATGTCTATAATGGTCCTTCCTTAATTTCTTATGAAAGGCAAAATTAAGTAAAGTCACAGCACAAAGTGTTTCACAGCATATGGTCTTTATGTTACCATGCACAAGACAGAGATCTTTTCCCTTACTTCAAGGATCTCAAGCAGTAGTGTAATAGATAATAAAGTTCTGGGCTTTGAGTCAGAAAGATTTGGGTTAGAAAGCTACCTTTGATACTAACTAGTGGAATGACCATTCAGAAGCCATTTATCCCCTTTGATCCTCAGTCTCCCCAAATATAAAATGGGGATCAAAATACCTATTAAGTACCTACCTTACAGGATTGTTGAGTCAAATTATATAAAGTATATATGCAAACTTTTACATTTGCAAACTTTAAAAATCCTCATACGTTAAAGAATCAGAAAATTCCAGAGTTCAAATGGACCTTAGCAGCCATCTAGTCCAATGCATACATTAAAAGAGTCCCCCTACAGCCATCCATACTCTACTGGGAGCCTGAGTCTGGTGTAAGGAGATTTGGGCTCAACCTCTGGATCCATCATCTAATGCCTCCATCACCTTGGGCAAAATGCTTAAGCTCTCAAACCTTATTTTCTTCCTCTGCAAAACAGATGCTTTCTTCTGGATTCTCTTTGGCTTATCAACATCTGCCCTAAAATATGGGATACAAAATTGAATCCAAATAGTACTCTAGATGGGACCTAACCAGGGCAGAGTACTGTAGATATTACTTAACTTACATATGCCTGTAAGCTATGCACATCATAACGTGGCCCAAGTTTACATCTGATTTTTCTGTATGCCATATACCACAGACTCAAATTGAGCTTGCAGTACACTAAATCCTCCAAATATTTGTGAGGCAAACTTCTACATAATCAGTCCTTCCCTTTCTTGTATTCATGAAGTTAATTTTGAGAACTCAAGTACAAAATTTTCCATTTATTCCTATTATATTTCAACTTACTCCATTTAGCCTAAAGTCAAACACCTTTTGGATGCTCACTCTTTTCTTCTAGTATGTGAGCCAGCTCCCCCAGTTTTGTGCCATCTGAAAATCTGATACAGGATGCCATCTATGCCTTTATTACTGTTTTGTTAGGGTGGGTATTTTCTTCACCTATACAAATCACAGCCCATTTTATACCTTAGTAGACAGTTTTTTAGAATTGTAGCCCCTCTAAAAGAAACATCACCCTGCCGGCAACCTGAGGGTGAGCCTCTGTGATCTTCAAATTTCTTATGCACAGTTCAAGGCATATTCAAAATCCTACTACTGGATAGGGATTGCAAGAGCTGGTGCTTTCATGGACAAAGGCTTCAAGAAGCTGGCATCTGTTACTTCTATATCACAATGAAACATAAGAAAAGGACTTAAATGGAATTCTATATTTCTACCACTTAAAAAATTATATGTATGTATGTATATGTAATGTATTTGTATGTATATATGTATATGTGTGTGATAAGATTTCTTCTCAGGGACCAATAACATGGGGAAAAAAAACTTCCCATCTTTCTAAGTACAGTTAACTAAATTGGTTTAGGTTGCATTTAGTTCCAGCCAAAAAGTATAAGGAAGGCCTTTGTCTAAGGGATATCTTCTTTTAAAAGCAAGTAAGAGGGCTTTCTCTTCTGATGGCTCCTTAAAACACAAATAGTATCACTCAGTAGAAACTAAGTTTTTGTTGAGACAAGAACTTAACCCTTCAGGAAGTCTAAAGATGTTGAAGCCAAATTCATCCTAGCAACATTAAGCTAAGTTATTCAATCCATCTACAATGTTTCTCTAACAGTTTGTTTTCTTTAGGAAGGTGTTTGACAGGGAGGTCTAACAGATTAGAGAAATCATGTATCTATTGGATTCATTCAGTTACATTTAAATCACCTTAAATTTCATTGTTAATGTTACTGCAAGGAGCTAGTGCACAGATACATCAAAATATTCTGCCTTTTGTCCCCTTCTATTTTGAGTTTTTTACCTATGATAGACGCACAAGATAAAACTTACCAAAACACAGGTAGTCAATATTTATGTCTTTATGTAGTTTATTACTAACTGAACATACTTCCATGTAACTTAAAATGTAGCAACATCTCCAGAGAAAGGAGAGATCAAATTAGCAGGGAGATAAGGTACAGGGATTTCATATATTTGTAATTTCCTAGTTTCACAGATCTTATCAAGTCTAATGAAACACTATGCTGTTCAAAGATACCGTCCCTTATCACATCATTTTATCATTATATTCTGTTATTCTGACAACTAAGACAAAGATAGACAGATACAGATATATATATATATACACACACACACACACATGTATTATATAATATATGTAGCTTTATCTATAGTCCTTCTGTCCTAATAAATTGCGAATATTCCTCTGTTTCTTTAGCAACTTGTAAGTTTTTCTTTTCAACTAAAATTGACCCCCTCTATCCACACAGTATTACTTCATTCAAAATCCTCCCTATATTTTCATTGGATATATTTAAACTGTCCAAGGAAATGTTTTTAATTAGGTATATAAAATAATATTTCATAAAGCAAAATTTATATTGATCATGCCCACATTTTACCAATTCTACTCCTTTCCTCCTGCTATTATATCAAGGAAAAACAAGACCCCTCATAAAAAATACAAATGCAAATGGAACTTTTATTTTAAAAAATGGGAAAAATATACAGTTTCTCATTAGACTCTCACACAAACCACCTAATTATCCGTTGCCTCACTGACTTACATTCAATCTTAAACATACCAAGGGATAGACTGATTACTGGTTTCAAGCCAAAGTACTATTAATATAGTACTTTTTGCTCTAATACATACATTTTCCTATAGGAAAATCAAGTTTTCAAAACTGAGGCAACAGTTAAGTTTCAGTAGGTACTAAAATATCAGGAAATAGGCATCTGTTATATACACTACTTCTATTTTTCATGACTTCATTTTTATCTCACTGACCTGAGTCCACCCTTCATCTGTGCAGATTTAACCTATCTACGAGGGCTCACTGTATATAATTCTTGTCCACAAGAATTCCACATGTTTCCACAAATCTTCTATGAAGGATCTACAAGTTAATGCATCTGCTCAATACATGAAAAGTCTTCCCCTAACTATCTATGAATCTGCCACCTCGAGGTCACATGCAGCCTTCTGGGTCCTTGGATGTGGTCTTTTGACAGAGTCCATGTTTTACAGAACAAATCCTTTTATTAAAGGAATTACTTTTGTGAAGCTTGGAGTCTGTCAAAGGACCACACTTGAGGACCTAGAGGGCCACATGTGGCCTCAAGGCCACAGGTTCTGCACTCCTGAGATCTTTCAATAACCTTCGAGCATCAGGGCGGCACTGAGGCTGAGCATTTGTTATCCCTCTCCCTTGCCACATAACTGGTCCATCATCTTTCTGATCAAATATTTCCTGTATATATCTTAGGAGATAGGAAATAACTGGATATGGACATATTGGATATTTCCAAATCAATTATTTGTAGAATAAGACAACTGCCATAGAAAAGATAAAAAATCAATACCAAATTAAAATAAAAAGTAATAATGAGAAGATATCAGGGAAATCAAATGAACTCCAATCTAACCTATTTAAACAAACAGTTGATATGGAAAAATAGGAAATGGACAAAAAGAAATAGCACTTTTTCAATTCTTTCAATTAATGACAACCCAAAATGATAATACAAACTATCATCACATCCAAAGGAAGTTTAACTATTATAAATTAATCATCACAACCAAAAAAGCCTAGCTAACATATAAATTTATATTGCATGACTTCATATTTATAGTGGACTTTGTATTTCTTGTCTTCTCAATGAGGAGAAGAGAAGGGGAAGAAAGGAAGAGACTCTGGAACTGAAAATAAAACTGAATGAAAAAAATAATTTAATTTTTTTAATGAATATGCCCAGTTTGGTGACTTTGGGGGCATGGTTCCAAACTTGTTTCTAGGACATCCGTGCCAATTCATGGCTCCACCAATAGTGCATTAATGTGCCTGTTATGATGGTTTGGGATTTTCCCTGCTACATTACCCATACTAATGAGGTATGAGATCTATAAAAAGGCTTTGCATACCCATTCTTATATACAAATCACTACTGATATTATATTGACATCAATCAGAGAGCACCTCTAAGTGCTTACTATATGTAAGGCAGTGTGCTAAGCACTAAGGATATAAAGTAGGGCAAAGACTGTGCCTGGCCTCAAAGAGCTAACATTCGCATGAGGCACATAACACAAAACAGTTACACAAATACAAAACAGACCCAGAAGAGACAGAAAGTGTCTGGGTTAACTCAATGTGTTGCTCATCTAGCTGTGAGTCAATCTGGACAGTAAGTATTCTGCTGCCAGCTTCTCACTATCATAAGTCTATCTTACTTCTGAGTTGAATTTGTGTAAATTGTGCTATTCCATAAGTCACAGATATATAACATTACTGAAAGCATATTGGCTTTTAAAGATGAATTTTTGCATCAAAAAGCAACTTAGGATCATGGAGATCAATCTAGCCCACTGTCTACCTTCTATCAGTTCTGGTCCCAGATTACTATTCATCTGCAGTACCTGTTCAAATTACTTATTTGCTTTTGAGAATGATTTCTACAGACCACATCTTTAAAGTCACATGATTAAAAGCAAGATGGAGAAAAATATAAGATCCCACTGTGTTTATTGTTTCTTGATAATAAAAAGCATGTGACTCAGTAGAGCAAAAAGGCCTTCTTCTAACAGAGTGACTCCCATGCATACATTAAGATAATGCACCACTCCTCAGTAGTTATAATCACAGAGAAAACTTTGTTTAAAAATGTTCTGATTCTCAATATCAGGTGAGGCATAAAACAGATATGTTTCAAAAGTGCTCCCGATTATCATGGCGGATGTTGTCAACAGAATCCAAACAGAAGAGAGATTACCGATAGATGGGTAAGGTTTTCCAGATGCTCCTGATCAGACTGAATCAAGTCCCATAATGTAACAGAGGCTCCCCAGTGAGAGTCAACTCAATGTGAAAATAATTTATTAAACACTCATAATAGGTTCTAGGGATATGACTAAAAGGTAACATTCCTTGAACTCTTACATTCCAATAACTGATATGCATGTGGGAAAATACATGTGCACATATAAAGCAATAAAAGTTTGAGGCAGAAGAGAATCCTAACTGCTTCAGAAATCAGAAAAATCTTCAAGGGGAAGGTTAGTATGAGACGAGCCTTGAAAGAACAAAAAATTCTGAGAGGCAGAGATGTGAAAGAGGAGATATTACAGGCAGGAAGGGCTACTCGTGAATGAAAGCATGGAGCTCATGGATGGGCATAAGATGATGATACCTAGAAAGGTAGGCTGGGGGCTGGCACATGAGGAGTCTTAAAAACTAAGCTGAGGAGTTTGCATTTTACCTTAGAGGCAAGAATCAGTGAAGGAATTATATAGTCAGAACTCTGTCTTCACAAGATTCTTTTGGCATCTATGTAGAAGAAAGATTGAGAGGAAAAACTATAATCAGGGAGACAGATTAAGGGTCAAGGGAAGAAATTATGAGGGTCTGAACTAGAATAAATGGAGAAAAGGGGACGTGCAGAAGATGCTCTGGAAGCAGAATCAATAGGGCTTGGCAAGTGACTGGGAGGAGTAAGAGAGAGGAGTCAAGGACGACTCAAGGGACACAAATCTGGGTAACTGTAGGAGAACAATAGTACCCTTTAAAAAGCAGGGAAGGGTAAGAAGAAAGTGTCTGTAGGGGCATGAGAATGCAACGCTGATTAGGAGTTCTATTTTGGAGATATTTGAGAAGACAATGAGACATTAAATTGGAAATGTTAATTAGACAATTGGATTGTATCAAGGTAAAAATGAGGATTAAAGATACAGATTTGGGAGCTATGTGCATAGTGATAATCAAATACATAGGAGCTGGTAAGATCTCCCAGTGGGCATGACAGGGGGTCAAACTGTGTTATGCAGCTGAGTAGAAAGACCATCTATCTAGTCTAGAACATGTATCCTTAACGTCTAATTTGGTATAGACCTCTGAATCCACTGGTATATGGAACTGCCAGTGAGGAAATTTCCTCTACCAGTGGAGAATAGTAATTGTTCTACAACCAGCTTCAGAGTGTTGCCCAGGACACTGAGAAACTCAGTGACTTTCCTAATATAACAGAACCAAACAGTGTAAGTACATATGTAGCAAGGTTTGAACTTATGCCAAGGCTGGTTCTCTTATCCACCATACCACACTACCTTATCTGAAGAGGGTTGCTATGGTATTTTCTTTTGTTATTTATTAACTAAACAAACATTTATTAAGCACAGTTGTATGTAAATAGGTGGCAGTAATGTTTCTTAAATAAATGCAGAGACAAATACTGCTAAAACTAGAACCACAATAACTAATTTAGTCAAAAGATCAGTAAGTTAAATGAAAATTAGACAAAGAAGCTATCTGGTATCATGTAGATACAGTCCTAGTCCCAAAGCTCTTTGGTATGGGGCTCTCCTCACTAGTTGGCATCAATGCCCTGTAACTGTGTGAGGGGGTAGGGCTGAGTTGGTTAGAAAGGGAAAGAGGAGCTCTGAGTTTTCTGAGCCTTTGGTCTTCAGGTGCTTCTAGCTTCAAGAGAGAAGATGGAAGATGTCAACCTCACATCAGTTTGCTTATGGAAAAGATTCTGGGAAGAAAAGATTCTGACAGTCTCCATCAGTGTCCTTAATCCAGCTTGCTACACTACACACCTTAGGAAACTTCCCCTTGGATAAGGTCCAAGACTTTCCTCTCCTCTGTATTATCTAAAACATATATTCTCATGGACATATATTTTTTCTGGTTTTGCTATTAATTCAGATAAAAGGATTTCTATTCTGAATTTATAATAAATGTTCACTATGAAACTTCTATTTGATAGGAAAGGGGTCAAGCTTTGTATATAAAGTTCAGGGCCCTCTTTCCCCCAATTAGTGAAACAGTCATCAGAAGTTAGATGGAATTTGAAAAGCATATTCCTGGACTAACAATATTTAAGGGAATAGATAGATATCATTCTGGCCTAGTAGACCCTCTCTCTGTACAGAGCAGAGTGGTTAAGCCTCATTTCCCCAAACTCCTGCTTCCCTTCCTAGCAAGAATTAAAGACTCTCTTGGAAATGGGGAAGGGAAGGGAAGGGAAGAGAAAAGGGGGTAGAGATGTCTATTTTACCTCCCATGGGGCTGTCATTGTGTGAACAACACAATGACAACCCCATGCTACATGTGGGAGATAGCCTCCTGCCACATAGACAAAATCTGTTTAGTAGCAGCAGTAGTAGTAACTGGCATTTATATAGCATTTTCATGTTAAGAAGTGTTTTACAAATAATATATCGTTTTATCTTTATAACATTAATCTTCACATATCATTTTATCTTCTTTCTTGTAAGTGGAAGCACCTGAAGACCAAAGGCAGGTACTGTTATTAATCCTATTTTTAGGAAACTGAGGAAGCCAGAGGTTAAGTGACATAGCTAATAAGTATGTGACACTATTTGAACTCACAAAACCTCTGTTCACACATGTCTTCTGATTCCAAATGCCACATTCTTCCCACAACACCATTCCACCCCCAAGAGTCCAAGGCTCTATCCACTGAAACAGCTGGCTGACTCAAAATAACTGGATTGCTGAACGGTTATCTAGTTATTGTGGTATCACATCAGTATCCCCAATGTAAATCAACGTCATCGAGAGCCCACAAATGATCACTTTTTGAAGACTAATCATTAGTCTATTTAAATGAGAGAGCAGAATAGACAATAGAGAATAGACAAGAAGTTGAGATATCTGGGTTCTATTTTCAGTGCTAAGATTCTGAAAATGACTTAAAAATGGATAACTTGACACACTCTGAAAGAGTAGCACATTAACTATACTAATGAAACCATGATAAATACGGTTTTTTGAAAAAAGACTCAAGAACTTACAAAAAAAAATTTAACATTCATTTGCTATGCTATTTAGCTTTATTTGTTAATTACTTATTTTGTAATTAATCATTTTATGTTTTGCTGAAACATTAAAGATGCATTAATACAAAGTTCTCAAACACAAAAAAATACCAATGTAACACAGCTGATTCAAACAAAAAGAAAAACCCAAAATGTAGCATTTTCAACATAAGGAAGCTTTATGGGATGAATAACCTTATTATGCCAATTTGAAGTTTCAGTTTAAAAAAAAATAAATAATGCTGACTTGAAATGTTATTAAAATGAAATTATAACTGGTTCATTTTATGTTAACAGAACACACAGGAAAGAGTCCAAAACAGAAAATCTCTGCTGTAACATGCAGTTCCACAAATTAAGCACTCAAATTAATGAAGATTGTTTTCTTCTGGCATGGGGCCCATTGATTAATGCCCTAAATGCTTCATAAATACGATTTTCCTTTTTTTCTCATTTAATCACTGGATGAAGCTTATGTACTGTACACCACTGCCCTAATGTTAGACAAATGCTGGCTAGAGTACATAGCCTTCAATCATTCTGGGCACTGGAACATTTGGAATATATCAAAACAAGATAATAAGACATCTTTTCAAAAAAATATATAGCAGCATTATTTGTAATTGCAAAGAGATAGAAACAATTTAAATGCCCAATATTTCGTGAATAGAGCTGAAAAGACTATGGTATATCAACATAATGAGCTACTAGCATACCATTAAAAATGACAAATATGAGGGCTGTAAGAAAACTTGAAAACACTTACATTAAGTAATGTAAATGAAAGAAAGTAGAACTGCCCAAACAATATAAATACTGAGACTATATTAAAAGTCTTATTCATAATATGAAGAATTGAGTTATAACCCTATTATATAAAGAAATTAATTTTAAAGTATAAATAATCATAAACATATGTTTATTTGGTTTGGATATTTGGTGTAACCTACATAAAAACTATTTTAAAAAATAAACATTTTAAAAACATATCAAATATACAAGGACACATGTTTTACTTTGGTACACCCACACTGCTACAAAACCTCTGTTCACACATGTAGTCAATACCAGATCTGAGAACTGAACACAAGTCTTCTGATTCCAAATGCCACATTCTTCACATGACACCATTCCACTCCCAAGAAAATACAACCCACCCCAAATGATTAATGGTCAAAGGATATGAACATGCAGTTTTCAGATGAAGAAATCAAAGCTATCTATAGGCATATGAAGAAGTACTTTAAAACACTTTTGATTAGAGAAATGAAAATTAAAACAACTCTGAAATACCACATTACATCAAATTTGCTAAGATAAAAAAGGAAAACGATAAATACTGGAGAGGATGTGGGAAAACTGGGACACTAATGCACTGTTGGTGGAGTTGTGAACTGAAAAAAACCACTCTGAAGAGCAATTTGGAACCATGCCCAAAGGGCAACCAAAATGTGCATACCCCTTGATCCAGCAATACCACTACTAGGTCTGTATGCCAAAGAGATCATTAAAAAAAAGGGGAAAGGACCTACTTGTGCCAAGATATTTGTAGCAGCCCTTTTCGTGGTGGCAAAATATTGGAAACTGAGGGAATGCCCATCAGCTGGGAAATGGCTGAACAAACTGTGAAATACAAATGCAATGGAATAATACTATTGTGCAATAAGAAACGAACAAGCAGATTTCAGAAAAACCTGGACTTGTACAAACTGATACAAAGTAAAATGAGCAGAACCAGGAAAAGACTGTACATAGTATCAGTAACACTGTGTGATGACCAGCCACGAACGGCCCAGCTCTTCTCAGCAACACGCTTCTCCAAGACAAGAAGGAAAAGGCCGTCCCCATTCAGGTACAGAACAGACGGACTCTGGGTGTAGGTCAAAGCATATTTTTTCACTTACTTTAGTCTTCTTCATGTTTTTATTTCTTTTTGATCTGTCTCTTCTTCCACAAAGGTGATGAATATGGAAATATGTTTTACATGATAGCACATTACAAACTATCTCAACCTGCCTACCATTTTTAGAAGGGAGAGAGAGAAAAATTTGGAACTCAAAATCCTACAAAAATAAATGCTAAAAACCTTCCTTATTATGTAATTGGAGAAAAAATAAGATACTATTTTTTAAAAAAGAGGAAGAAAAAGAAATGTATAACCCAAAAAGGAAAGGAGCCAATCACATACCAAATCAAACAAATAGATTGTCCAAGTTCAGCACTGTTACCCACTGGATATTAAAAAACCCAGAGAAGGCCTCCAAGGGATTGATAAAACCTTTGTGGAGGATTTATGGGAGGAAACAGCCAAGACTTTCTCAGGATAAGAAACTGGAGAGCTTGTGATTGAAATTATTGAAGGATCCATCACAGAACTGATATCTCTAGTGATCTTGAAGTGTAAAGCTTATCATGCTACTATTCCTTTTAAATAGCTCCAGAAAAATTACAAAGGCACTTGTGAACAAAAAGGACTGAATTTAAAATGAAAGTCTTGATTTTAAAAGAAGTGTACTAAAAAAGAAATAATCCCAAAATAGTGGCCTATATAAGCCAAGGAGAAAATTTAAACTGTTGTAAAACATCTTAAAATGTGAGCACTCAGTGAATATCATTCACGATTATAAAGTAATTATTGGTGATAAATACACACAACCTTCATTCTCCCTGAGAATGCCAGAATGTTAGATTCAGAATAAAATTAATCTGAAAATATAAAAGCTTTAAAATCAGTTTTGTCCTTAGCATTATTAGTAAGCATTTTAAGAATAATTTATGATATTTTCATGCAGCGGCTCTGCTCCCCTTTTAGGAGCACTTTTGTTTAAAGCAAAGTGTTCTCCATAGCCAAGTCAACAAATATTTATTAAGCCCCCGAGTTATGGGCCAGGCAAAAACAGTCCTTGTCCTCTAAGAGTTCATGATCCATCAGAAGAGATAACATGCAAACAGCTATGTCCATACAAGATATATTTGTATTTTATACTGGAAAGACTGGAGTAATCTCAGACATAAGACACCAGTATTCAGGAGGACCTGCAGAAGGGAAGATTTTAGCTAAGACTTGAAGGAAGCCAGAAACTAGAGGTGAGTAGAAAGAGCATCACAGGCCTGGGAACAAAAGTCATTAAAAAGCATGGAGTCAAGAGATGGAGTCTTGTACATGGAACAGCAAGGGAGGCCAGCGTCACTGGACCACAGAGTACTTTAATGGAACAAAGGTACAAGAAGACCAGAAAGGCAGCAAGGGGCCAGGTTGAGAAGGGTTCTGAAAGCTAAACAGAAGACTTTACATTTGATCCTAGAGGGAATGAGGAGTCAGTGGAATTTAGTGAATTAGGGCACGACATAATTTAAGTACCAATTACCTTTATAATCTCCCTTAACTAAATTCAACAAACATTTATTTAATATCTACTGCGTGCAGAGCACTACACTTGGTGCTGAGGCACATAAAAAAATTTAGGGAAAAAAAAAACCTGCTGATCTAGTGTCTTCCAGGGATAGAACTAAGGTAGGATAACTGGTACTCTGTCCCAGGGT
Source organism: Potorous gilbertii (assembly GCA_028658325.1). Taxonomy (NCBI): domain Eukaryota; kingdom Metazoa; phylum Chordata; class Mammalia; order Diprotodontia; family Potoroidae; genus Potorous; species Potorous gilbertii. The sequence goes on from JAQQSK010000444.1 coordinate 12,867, forward strand.
GAGAATATCAGGTTGAGAGGGAACATGTATTCTGGGGGGGGGGGGGGGGGGAGAAGGGGGATTGAGACCACCCTCTGCTGAACAGTATGACTGTGCTCCCTCTTCCAACCTAAGACATTACCTCTGGATATCATCACCAGGGCACCCTTCTCCTGGAAGACCTTCCCCTAAACTCCCAAAGGAATATGGGCAGGATTCTCTCATGACGAGGCTGCCCTCTCTCCCAATGGAAATGTTCTTTGAGGAAGGAAAGTGATGCAGGGGATAGAGCACGGCATTTGGAGTCAGAAAGATCTGATCTGAGTTCAAATCCAGCTTCAGATGTTACTGTATAACCTTGGGTGAGTCAGCCACTTAACCTCTGTTTGCCTCAGTTACCTCAACTGTGAAATGGGAATAACAGCACTGCTGTGAGGATCAAGTGAGACACGTTTGTAAAGCATTCAGCACAGTGCCTGGCACACAGAGGTACTATGTAAATGCTTATTTCTTTCCCATTTTCACCTTACTCCACACTGCTACCACCCCAACCGCACCACTTGCACATACATACTCAGTTGAAATTGTCACACTGAAAGAATACCTCATTACTGCTTTAAACCCTGCCCTCATGAAGCTTACAGCCTCTTACTCAGATAAGATAAAGACAGCTATATTACACAATATATTATGATACGTTCAACAGAGAGCTGCAAAACGAAGGGCTATGTTACTGACTAGGAAGATCAAGGAAAGTGTTCCAAAAGAAGCAACTTCTGAGTTAGGCTTTAAAGGATAGGGAGGAATTTTAATAGGTGAAGAAATCAAGAGAAACTACTTGGGGCATGAAATAAAGTTCCAGGGTGTGAAGAAGACAGAACATAGTCCACTTTGGCTGGAGTACAATCTGTGTCAAGGGCCAGAAGGAGGTAAGGCTAGCAAAGTAAGGTGATTGTCTACCGGGTCAATGACTTGGCAGGCAAGAAGGAAACACTGAGAAGTGACTGAGAGGTGTGTGCCAGGAGGATGCCAGATGATAATAGCTAGTACTGACATAGCACTTTAAGGTTTGCAAAACACTTTACATATATCTCTCATTTGATTCACAAAATGACTCTGAGGTAGGTGCTATCATTATCCCCATTCTACAGATGAGATCGCTGAAATGTGGAACTGTCACATGACTTATTCAGAGTCACACAGCTAGCAACCCACTGTCTATGGCAGGATTTGAAATAAGGTCTTGATTCTAGATCAGGCCCTCGATTCATTACACCATCTAGTTGAATCTGAGAAGGAGAGAATCAAGGTGCAATGGCCTTTCAGGAGTCTATTGCAATGAGAATCTAAATTAGGATGATGGCTGTGGGAAAAGAAAGGACAAGAGAAATATTGTGGTGGTAGAATAGAAAAAACTTAGTTACTGTTCAAATGTGAGCCATGAAGAAACAGAAAGGATCAATGACACCAAAATCTTGAACCTAGAAAACTAAGTGAATTTCAATTAATAATGTTGACAAAATAAAGCCATAAATAAAAGCAAAATCTTATAAGATAATTAATTTAAAAAAGAAAGCTACCAAGAAGTTAGAGTCTACCTAACTGAGCCCATAACTATGCATGCCTCCTTTTAAGAAAGATCTTAACTCTCCAAAGATCTAATTCCCTAAGGAAAGACCAATTTGTTCCTTTTGAGATTCCCAGTGGGGAGTGCCAGGCTTCAACCAGGACGTGATCCAGAACGAAGATAAAGATGATAAGAAGGCTGCCTCCCAACTTATGATTCAATCTCACCAAACTGGTCGGGCAGTTCTGTTTTATAAATAATAATTATAGTAAATATTATTATGAATAATAATACTTCAAGGATCCACGATGTCATCGAAGTGGGACACTCCCACTGCCAACACAGATTGCAGCCATGCCTTAGCAGATGGTTTAATGAGCTGCTCTGGCCAAAAGATCTGTCACCTGGTGACCGAATCCCTGGTAATGAGCCTCTCTGAACCTGGCTAAATGACAGACTGTAGGTCTGAAGTCCAGCCTAGCTAATTAAAATAATAGCTCAGACGTTCAAATTCTTTATCGCGTTGGATCATCACAATCCTATAAGGTAGATAGTACAAATATAATTACCCTTTTACAGATAAGGAAACTGATTCTCATAAAGGCTAATTGACTTGCCCATGGTCATCAAGATTTTTAGACTAAGTTCACAGCCCTTTTTACTACAATACAGCGACAGATATTTTTCTACCTGAAATTGTAAAGTAGATAAGGAAAATATCAAACATAACCCTGAACTCTAGTACTGGGCAGCTGAATTTGGAAATAAGGGCAACAACTCAATTTGGATGGCCCCTATTAGGTGCAAGCACGCATATACACACATGCACACACACACACACACACACATACATATATACACACATACATATATAAATACATAAACAATTTGGAAAAGTCTTTTTTTTAATAGTGATCCTTTTGGCATATATTCTCAATATAAACTTTTTAAAAGAGACACACTTTGCCTTTGGAATAGGCTGTCCAAACTGCATTACTTCAGAAGGTATCTGAAAAGATTGTCACCTAAATTCAGTCAATACACTTAAAATAAGATAGAACATTTCACACATGCCTAGATCAAGGAATCTGAGCTCCATCATTTAAGGTTCTTCAGTAACTCCATTCACGTATGATCCTATCATGATTTAACACCTCCTGAGCATCTACTTGGCACATGAAATTGCCTGGAACCATGGGGGCTTTCACCACATTACAAAAATACTGTAATTGTTCCACTCTCTCTTTTCCTACCCCTCCCTCCCCTCAACTATAGATTCACAGATTTATTAAGAAAAAGAAGGTGATTTTAAAGGTCATCTAATCCAATGCCTCCTTTGACTAATAAGGGAACTGAGGCCCAAAAAAGTTAAAGGATTTGGCCATGCGATGTGAGTAGCAGAGCAAAAGTTGAACCCAGGTTTTCTCATTCCAAATCCCACAGGTTTCCCACTGTACCAGGCTGCCTATATTTGAATATATCTGCAAACTGAGTATAAGCATCTTTAAACCTATCAATTTGACAATTTGACCCAGTCCTCCTCCATTAGGGGAAATAAATCAAGAATGGATTAAATGTCAATTGTGACATTATGCAGTGGGTAAAGACACCAAGGCAGAAAAGGAAAAATTTTTAATTTATAAATCTTACTCATTCCCAAAGCTGGCTAAGTACAATATTTTTTTTGTCTTGATCTCTATATAAACATGCTTGCCTTTGTTTCACTAGTAGATCTGATTCATAAGTACTGAATTTCAGCAATATTTCCATGTGCCAAGCCAATACTTCCATGTGTTAATCAAGACAGAAATAAACAAATGACCTTTAGAATACCTGAGTTCTTCATATCTTTAGATCATCTATCCAGACCAGGAAGGGGCCCCAAGGGCCATCGAGTCTCAACCCCTCCCTTTACCGATGAGGAAACTAAAAACCCAGGGAGACTGAGCAACATATCCAACTGTAATACTAATGAATCACTCAACAAGCATTTATTAGGCACCTACTATTTACCACATACTCTGCTGGATAAAAAACAAAAATGAAATGGTCCCTGCCCTAAAACAGTTTGGTTAGGTCAAACACAAGGAAAAAGACCTTCGGACTAGGGAGACAATATACACATCGACCACAATAATGCAAATGAAAAGAACACTAAAATGAACCTGAAAGCGGTATAATTATAACCATCAATCTTGACCTCAGGGAAGAGATAAGAAAAAGAATCTCTTCATTCTTTGGAGAGGTGGGAGGGCTCTGAGAAAAGAATGCTGCACACCCTAATCAGAGAGAGGAGTACTGTGTTGGTTGGTTTTACCTAATTTTTTTTTTGGTCACATGATAAGGTAAGGCTTATTGCTGGGGATGATGAGGGGGTGATAAGGAAGCAGGTATTCTTGGAAATAACTGTGATTTAAAAACAAAAAACATAAAATGACAGTTTTTAATTTTAATGTAGTTGTCCAAAAAAAAACATTAATATGGCTAAAATAAGATTAAAGCTTTTAACTATTCAAAAGAAGTTATACCAATTTATAATGAAAGTGAAACAGTTTTCTGTTCAGACTCCATTAGGTACAATAATGAGCCGTCCAATATTCCACAGACCAGTAGTGGGGAAATGTTTCTTTCTATCAAGGGCCACTAGCCCCCAAGGCAGGAAAATCAATGGAAGGCCACATTCCAGTTTCTTTGTATTAAGAGAGAGAAATAAAATTCTTGCTCATGTGCTTTTAAAATTACCAAAGAACATGAAACTAAAATATACAATATAACTGTAAATGTCTTTTATCTCTATATTTATAGATGCTTTAGAAAAAGAAACAAAATGAGAAAGAGAGTAAAAGAGCAAGAAAGCAATAAGGAGAGATGGAAGGAAAGAAATACAAGAAAGGTGTGAAATAGAGGAACTGATAAAATCGCAATGGGGCGGTACCAAGATGGCGGAGTAGAAAGACACACATACGAATATGGGGTCTCCCCACATAGCCCATAAAATACCTGTAGAGAGGGACTCTCAACAAATTCTGGAGCAGCAAAAGTGGAGAACAACAGAGTGGAGGAGATTTCCATCCCCCGCGGGAAACATTGGTTGGTCGTACCTGATGCGCAGCAGAGCCCAGCCCAGCCTTAGCCGCACAGCACAGCTCTGGGAGGAGGACACTTCAGGGGTGGAATCTACAGTTGTAGAATCCCCAGTGGCAGCAGCAGCGGGTTTGCAGATCCTTCAACCCACAGGCGCCAAAGGTCAGTGAGAGGGTTTTTTCAGCTGGCCAGGAAGGGAGAAGGCCTTCTCATAGTTCTGGACTTAGGCAGCAGCCACAGAGGCACATCAGGCAGGCAGCAGCAGTCCCTACCACAGCCCCTACAGCAGCCCCTACAGCAGCCACTGTTGGATCGTGAAACCCCTGGGAGCACTGAGCAGCCCATTCTTAGCTCTGCCCTGTGTAGAGGCCCGAGGGAGCTGATCTTTATCTCACAATGAATGCCAGCCCTGCCCGCACAGCTTATCTGAAAATCAGCCTCCAGTGCTGGCTCGGTGGAACTGGAGGCCAGGTACCTGTGAAGAGGAAACTGCTAAGATTCTGGGCACAGAAATACCAGACCAGTATACAGCCTTAATTGTGCCACCTTGGAGGAACTGGGATCTTACCGATTCCCAGAGTATACCCTACTCTTGACAAAGGACTCAAAAGTCAAGTAACTGGTTGGGAAAATGCCCAAAAGAGGGGGGAAAAAAGACTATAGAAGGTTACTTTCTTGGTGAACAGATATCTTATCCCATCCATTCAAATGAGGAAGAACAATGTTCACCATCAGGGAAAGACATAAAAGTCAAGGCTTCTGTATCCCAAACATTCAAAATAAATAAATATTCTCAGGTCATAGAACAGCTCAAAAAGGATTTTGAAAATCAAGTAAGAGAGGTGGAGGAAAAATTGGGAAGAAAAATGAGAAAGATACAAGAAAAGCATAAAAAGCAAGCCAACACCTAGCTAAAGGAGACCCCAAAAATGCTCAAGAAAATAACACCTCTAAAAATAGGCTAACTCAATTGGCAAAAGAGGAAAATGAGGAGAAGAATGAGTCAATGAGGAGAAGAATGCTTTCAAAAGCAGAATTAGCCAAGTGGAAAAAAAGGTTCAAAAGCTCACTGAAGAAAATAGTTCTCTCAATATTAGAATGGAACAGATGAAGGCCAATGACTTTATGAGAAACCAAGAAATCACAAAACAAAACCAAAAGAATGAAAAAATGGAAGAGAATGTGAAATATCTCATTGGAAAAACAACTGACCTGGAAAACAGATCCAGGAGAGACAATTTAAAAATTATGGGACTGGGGCGGAGCCAAGATGGCAGAGTAGAAAGACTCACATATGCTAACTCCGAACCCACAGCCCATGGATTTCCTCTAAAAAGAACAGTGAAAGCTGCACAGCAACACAGTGAAGGAGATTTCTGTTCCAGAGAGCCCTGAAAAACCGACCTCAAAGGTCCGTCGCACACCGGACGGGAGCAGGCTGGGTTCTGCACATAAACCCCCTGAGGGAACTGAGCCTGGGAGGCGGCCCTGCCCCCACCTGAGCACCAGAACTTAAGCTCCTATTGAATAGCAGGCAGGCCTGCCACCAAAAGCCCTGAGCCTGGGGAGCAGCATTTGAATCTCAGACCCCAAGCACTAGCTGGGCAGATCTGGAGACATGGTGGTGTGGAGAGGAATCTCACAAGTCAAGTAACTGGCTGGGAAAATGCCCAGAAAAGGGAAAAAAAATAAGACCATAGAAGGTTACTTTCTTGGTGACCAGATGAATC
>JAQQSK010000445.1:0-19200 GCA_028658325.1 Potorous gilbertii
GGGCAGATTGGTGTTAGGGGAAATTAGAATGCTGGGTGTATTGGGGTGTGGGGAGGGGACAAATGGGGAGAAAATTTGGAACCCAAAATTTTTGAAAATGAATGTAAAAAGTCAAATAAATAAATGTATATTAAAAAAAATTTTAAAAAATGTTTATGTATAGGTTGCTTCCCCTGATGGTATAAGCTCATTGAAGGCAAAGATTGATTCATTTTTTTTTTCAAGTATCCCTAGCATCTAACATAGTGTCCTGCATGTAGTGGACTTAATAAATGTTTGTTGAATGACTGATTAGGTGATTTTTTTATGGGTAAAGAAAAAGCCTTTGGTAGATTATTCTCCCTTGCCATCTGGACTCAAACTTAGTTGTATAAATCAGACTATTTAGACACCAATGAATAAGAAATCAATATGCAAATTACAAAGTCCAATAAAATGTAGGGCATACTCATTATTCCACCTCTGAGAAATTTTTGATACTGTTCAGTCAGGTGAGATTCTACCAAGTCATTTTAGTCTTGGGAGAGATTTACTAAAGGGTCCCTCCCTATCCTTCCCTCATTTCTAATTTGCCACACTGAGGAATATCTCTATCATGTATTCTTAGGAGTTCTTTTCACCATTTGCACCTTCTCCACTGCAGGGGCTGCTCTGGCTAGTGTTTAATCCGCTGAATTTTGCCCACTTTTATTTATTAGCTCTGTGAAAGGCAAAGAAGGTTTTCCCTTATGATAATCTGATTTTGCTGTACAAGTTGCAAGTGTAGTTATCTGGGGAATAAATTCATTTAAATCTTAGGGATCTACCAAAGGAGCAAGCACTCTTTATTTTGTCCTTTCTAATTTTTTTTTCATTAACAAATACTTAGGAATGAATAGTACTGTAGCCCACTCATGTTTAAAGACAATCCCTGAGATCTGACCTTGTCTGTTGAATATTATTATTTCTAGTTTTATCATACTCACCCTTTCACATGCTCTTTGTGCAGCCAAACTGGACTTCATACAGGACATACAATCATAGATTTTGAGTCATAAGGAATCTTAAAAATCATAAGAAACTGAGGCCTACAGATTAAGTAAATGGCAATGTTGAGATTTGACCCAGGATCCTTTGTTTCCAAATCCATTGTTCTTTCCTCTTTTTGTCTTCCTTTGTGTAAACTGATCCCCATGCCTGGAATATGTTCCCCCCACACTTTTTTATGACATCCTCTTTGAGTTTCCTTCAAAATTCAGGTCAAAGATCAGCTTCTATACCAGGACTTCTCCCATTCCTGTTCATTCTAGTTGCTAACTCCACAAATTATCTTATTTTTATTTTGTAAATACTTTATATATAATTATGACTTCTTAAGTTATCTATCCTTTTCCAGCTCCCCAAGGCTTCCACATGGATGGATACCCTCATCTGAAACTTGATCTCTCCTTACCCTCAGCTCCCTATGTTGTCACTAGGCTATCTATACCTTCCTAATCCTTATAAGAATTTAAATTATCTTATATTTCATTTATTTTTGAATTCAAATGTTCCAGTTAGCTAATGTGCTAATACTTCTATTAGAATTCATAGAATGCCAGTTTCTTGCATGTAGGGACTTTTCCTTTTTTGTCTTTTTAACCCTAGAGCAGGTATTTTTAATCGTGCGTGTGTGTGCATGTGTGGTAAACTCCTTTAACAGTCTGGGGAAACCTATGAATGCCTTTACAAGATACTTTTAAAAAATGAAATATTTTTTCAGATTTGAGAAAATAAAAATATAGCATTTTTCTCATCCAAGCTCATATACCCCTAAAATCTATGTTCACAGACTCTGTCTTAGAGTTTAGCATAGCACATAGCAAACCATAATAAATGGTGGTTGATTGACTGTGACCTAGGGCAAGTCATGTGAACTCCCTGGGCTGTAGCTTCCTCATCTGTAAAATGAAGCCTTAATTGTTTCTGAGGTTCCTTACAGCTTTAGATCTATGATCACCTGATTGATCTGTCTTTTCTTATTGTCCAATTTTGTTTCTACTGTCTATCCTATCTTCTTCTCTTTCCTTTTGCTTAGCTACTGACTTTTGTCTATGCTTGAAATACCTAGTTAAGATCTATAGTCATCTTTGGATGTGATACTTCCTGTTTGACTATAAAAAGTGCCTAATTCTGTATTTTAAATAGCATTATTCTATTTTGCATGCTCACATTATAAAGGAAAAAGAGGTCTACATGTTAGGTGATCTGGGTATGCCCTGACAAGGCCTAGGTTACATAAGCAAATGCAAACAAAAAGTGATCATAGAATTCCCTTTTTTTATTACTGAAACTTTAATACACAAGAAGAAAAGAAAAAAGCATGTCATGCATAGCAGAATATAAAAGAGGATTCAAAATATTTAACAATAAATTTCCATTTCATGATTAAAAGTTGAGCTGAAGTTTGGATCTATTTCAATTAATAAATGCACTCAAAATTGAGCAAAGCACCATTTTAAGAAAAAGTTAAACCACCTTCAGAAACAATTTAAAAATGAATTTGAAACTAATAAGCAAAATGGATTCAAAATACCCTTCAAAAAAACAAAACAAAACAAAACAAAACTCAAGCAAGTATGTATGTAAAAACCCTGACCCCAAAGCAGTCATCAAAGGAAACCCAAATGGTGAATCAAACCTAGTCAATTTGATTTCCATAGCAAAATGTTCATTTTTTTATAGTAAATTCCAATAAAAGAACTTCCTTGCTTCACCCCCTATCTTCCCTCTCTCCTTTTTGCTCAGGTTTTACCTGTCAAGAAAATTAATGTCTGTTTTCTGAGCTAAATGACACAGTGTATTTTTGACATATAAACATAATAGTGAGGAAACCAAAAATTTAAGATTGAGGAAAATATAATGAGGGAGCAAAATCCCACTCTACTCTAGGAAAATGTTTGGATCCTTTAAGATATGGTATGAAATACTGTCCCCTTCTCTACCCCCATCCATTTTTATTTTTAAAAAATCCATCCTCCCTTTCCCTACTCATTCTGACTTTCATACACACACACACACACACACAGACACACACACACACATACACACACACACAATTACTTAAAATAACTCTGAAAAAAAACAGGAATATATCTACACGGTTCCCTCCACCATTACAAAACAAATGGTTTCTTTTCCCAAAGGAAAGAATAAAAGCTTTCTTTCTGTGATATCTAGATCTAACTCAAAAATTACTGAATAAGTTGCATTAGTTTCCTTGATTGCTTGTGAGGGATTAAAATTATTCAGTCTACAAGAAAATAGACTGAAGCAAAGCTCTGAGCCAATGTCACTTTATTAAAGGGTCCATCGTCCTCTATAATGCAGTAGGCCTCAGATCTTTTTTTTTCCACGTCTTTGTTGTAAAATTATTAAAGATGAATTAAAGTATTCTAGTTTACTTTTGTTTCATTTAAATTTTTTCTGGTTTTCAAGCTATCAGGTCAACCAGCATTTATTAAAGTGACTACTTACGTACTAGGTTTTTAGCTAAGAATTGGCCTTCTGTTAAGTTAAACTTCAAAGCAGATAAATAGCTAAGACCCAAAGCATAGTAAGCTTTGGGTCTTTGGTAATTTACTTTGTTTAATAACAACTGAACTTAAAGTTTGCCAATATCCGTGTTACCAGCATTTTCCATTGAATGTGAAACTTCAACGAATACTTATTAAGCAAACAAACTATGTCAACAACTAGGAAAAATAAAAAGTTTAAGTTTATTTGGTCAGGTCAATACACTGTTTCTCCTCTCAGAGAATCAGCCTCACTAAGTATAGAGTGAATCATCACAACCATGAATTTTTTGGCCATAGTAAACATGTTTTCTTTGAAACAAATTAAAATATAATATAGCCTTCAGTTATTGTTCAGTCACCAGCCCCTTCTGGCATGGTGTTTACAGAGAGATTAGAGGTTTTTAAAAATCATAGATCTAGAACATTTATAAATATTAACGTCTTTGTTGGACTTCTAAATGCAAAATCCTTTTCCAATGACCAGTGAGTGAACATTATCCTGGAGAAATTTAATCATATCAGTCTTGACCTTCTTGCTTTAAATAAAACAGAAAGACCAAGGAAGTTGCAGCTAAAAGGAAGGATGGCTCACAGGCTCCCCTTGAAGAAGCAGAGAAACTGATTTTATCTTGAGTTTTGAGGCAATAAGAAACATCATTTCATTGGACATTTGGTCATCTTGTCTGTCAGTGAGCACGATAAGCATTTGCAAACCATTACCTAGAAAATTATTCATCAACATCTGTTGCATAGAATAATAGAGAAATTTTATATGGAACTCCATAAACTCTTCCAAATTAAATTTGCATATACTTTGAGAATTTTGACATATATGAAGGAAAGCCTTTGAGGTCCTGAATCAAATGCTTTTGAAAGAATCTATAATCAACAAGCAATAAGCACAAGGGGATTCTTTTATTTCCCACATCTTCCAGTTAATTGTGACATTATAAGATGTGGTCTACTTTGGAATAGCACTAGTGAAACTTGTTCCTTCTCTTCTAACATGATCTTTCAAAATTCCTTGAAAGGTATAAAAATTGAAATAGCTTTGTTGACCCTCAGATTATACATTTGAAGTGGAAACTTGAAACAGGGAAATGTACGCTCACTGAAGATGCGTGCCAACTTCGCAGGCTGGTGGTAGATCATCAGAGGAGATGCAGAGCCTTGAGTCAGAACGATTCACCTTCCCAAGCTCAGATCTGACCTCAGACACTACATAGTGATGTTACCCTTGGCAATCCAGTTAACTCTGTGTCACTTCCTCATCTGTAAAAATGAGCTGGAGAAAGAAATGGCAAATCACTCCAGTATCTTGGCAAAGAAAACCCCAAATGAAGTCAGACTTGACTGAAATGACTGAATACAACAACAAAGGAGGTACACAGTCCCTATTTACACTCAGTTCTGGTTGATTTGATCAAGGAGTTATTACTAACAAAGGTAATTACTTTTAAGTGAGATGAGACAATCAGTGGGACTCCAGTTATACACTTACTAAAATCAGGGCACTGTGTTTGGCACTGAGGGTATATATACACATAAGGAAACAATTTCTACTCAAAATGAGATTTGATTACAATAGGGGCATCATCAAATACATGTAATATAAACATGTATATGTATGTGTGTGTCTGTGTATATATTTGTTTATATACACAGCATAAATATAAAGTAATAAATACAAATGTATACAAAATAGTCAAATGCAAAATAAGTTCAAGAGAGAAAGACCTATCAGTTGGGGGAATAAGAGAACTGTTTGTGCACAAAATGATTCCTGAGCTGCCTCTAAAAGGGAGTGAAGGACTCTATTAGGTGGTGATAGGAATGAATTCCTTCCAGCTGTGGGGTATGGTTAGTTCAAAGTCAAAGAAGTAGAAGATAGAGTATCATCTGTGAGGAAAGGAGAGGTCATTTTATCTTAATTTCAGAATTTGGGAAAAGATATAATGTCCGATGAGCTCAAAAAGAAAGGTTGGGTCTGAAATCTAAACAGAGGAGTTTATATTTTATCCTAGATACAATGGGAAGACTGGAGTAGGTTGCAAAGGGGAAGATGCGAGATGGGTGTTCTGTGGCTGAAATGCTTTTCCAGGATGAGGAGTTTCTGAGTCATGATGGAGTCCAGAACAGTGAAACATGGGGAAAGGGGAGAGTTTGGAACAGGGAATATAATGAGTTCCATGTTAGATTCATTGAATTTGAGAGGCCTACATGACATTCAGGTAGAAATCTCCAACAGATGGATGGTGATTAGGACTGAATCACAGGAAAACAAGACTGGACAAGTGGGTCTAGGAGTCCCCTCTAGAGAAAACATTTTAATTTTCAGAAATTGATGGCATCAATCAAGAAAGCAAATAGATAGAGGAAGGAAAAGAGTCTGGTATAGAGATTTTGAAGACTTTCAAGGTTACAGGGCAGGAAATGTGAAAAGATAATCCTGCAAAAAGTCTGAGAGCAAAAAGTCAATCTTTGCCAGACAAGAAAGAAATTTCATGAAAATGCTTGGAAAAGAAATTATACAATATGAAAGATTGGTTAATAGTGTCATATGCTGTTGAGAAATTAAGAAGGATGAAGATATAAAATAGTTTAATTGGATTTAGCAATTAAGAGAGTATGGATCACCTTGGAGAGAAAAGATTCACTTCAATAGAGAAGTGGCTCAGTGGATAGAGTGGCAACCCTGGAGTCAGGAAGACTCATCTTCCTGAGTTCAAAGATACTTTGTAGTTGTGTGCCCTGGCTGAGTCACTTAGCCCTGTTTGCCTCCGTGGCAAACCACTCCAGTATTTTTCCTGAGAAAATTCCAAATGGGGTCATGCATAGTTAGACATGACTGAAAAATATCTTCACACACACACACACACACACACACACAAAAATGAATGCAAAAGGACTATAAATATTTTGAAAAGTCTGACATATTTTTACTTTTTGACTATGCCTAAAGAGTACTACACGAGGCAGAGATCTGGCAATTTCTTAATTAAATTTGATCAATGTTGACAGGACCAAAGTGAATTTCTGAGCAACAATCATCCCATTTGCCTGTCTGTGTTGCTCACATCAGTTGGATACATTGGCTTATTTCACTTTCACTTTGTGTTCTGAAAAAATAGCCTGAGGGATTAATGTTTAGGAATTTGCACTTCACTTGAGCATTCACAAAATAAAATTATTGGAGAAAATATTTTTGCCTTCTGTGTACTGACTTTACTTACTGCCTCTAACTAAGAGCTAATTATTGATATGATGGGAGTAGTAGTCTTTCTAAATACATCACAATTTAATAGAAAGAGCATTCTTTGGATTTGGAGACATAAAAGCTGAATTCAAGGTTCTTGTACCTTTGTGAGTCACTTCTTTTCTATGGGCTTGACATACTTTGAATGTTAAATGAGAGGGCTGAGTGAAAGATTCTGGAAGGTCGCTTGCAGGTTCCTTGATATAATGGCACTGCAAGTAGTTCTTTAAGATTTATAAAAAATAATTTTATTGAAATATTTTGTTTCTATATCATTCAGATTTAGCTCTTTATTCCTTCCTTCCCCCTCTTAAGGGAGTCATTCGATCTAACAAAGAATTTTTCAAAGAAAAAGAGAGAAAATCAGCAAAACCATTCAAAACATAAAAAATCCCCAAATGTCTGAAAATGTATTCAATATTCTACACCTGTAGACCTCTCATCTTTGTAAAGGAATGGGTGGGAATACACTCTCATTTTTCTTCTTTGGTGTCTTGCTTAATTAAAGTAATTCTTCAATATTTACTTTCAATTGTTTTGTTTTATAATTGTTCTTTCCATTTGCATTGTATGCTGCTTTCCTGGCTCTGTTTTCTTCTTTCTACACCAGTTCATGTAAGTCTTCCTATGCTTCTCTCTCGCTATCATATTTGTCATTTCTTACAGCATAGTGACGTTCCATTACATTCATATGCCTCAATTTGTTTAGTCCTTCCCCAATCAATGGACATCTACTTTCTTTGCTACCAAAAAAGTGTGACTACAAGTATTTTGGCTTATATTAGAACTTTCTTCTTACCACTGGTCTGCTTTGGGGTATATTCCTAGGAGTTGAATCTCTGGGTCAAAAATATGCATATATTAGACATTTTATTTGCACAATTCCAAATACCATTCCAAAATTGTTATACTAATTCACAATCCCACAAATAATGCACAAGTTTGTCTATCTTCCCACAACCTTCCAACATTGACTATTCTCAAATATTGTCATCTTTGACAATTTAATGTGAGGTGAAATTTCAGAGTTGTTTTGGACTGTCTTTCTCTTATGACTATAGTTTTAATTTGCAATTTCTTTACAGATTACAATTCTTTTGAGAACTGTTTGTTCATATCCTTTTATCCCTTATCCATTCAGTAAAGACTTTTGACTATATATACATTCATTTTAATAGTTATTTATCACCTGCATTGATATTTTACAGAAGTTTTAAAATTTCATGGAATCAAAATTATCTATTTTATCTTTTGCAATTGCCTTTATCCTTTTCTTGTAGTTGTTAACAATATATATCTTACTTATAGTTGTTAAATATATATAATCTGCTTCTCTCTTTATGATATAAACTTTAATGTTAAAATCACATAGCCATTTTGAATTAATTGTAGAATGTGGCATAAGATATTGGTCTAAGCCTAATTTCTGCCAGATTGCTTTCTAATGTTCCCAGGAAGTTTTTGTTTGTTTTTGTTTTGTTTTGTTTTGGTTGGGTTTTTTTGGGGGGTCTTAGGAAATAAGGAGGTCTCTTCTAAATAATTTATGTTTTCCATTTTATCAAACATTGTGTTATTAAGTCCCATTGTTTCTGTTTGTCTCTGGTATAGCTTGTTACATTAATCTGTTACTCTATTTTTTTTAACCAATTCTAAGTGATTTTGATGAGTGTTGCTTTATAGTACAGTCTGAGGTCCAGAATCTTATTGATATTTTCTTTTCCTACTCTTTTTATTGATATTTTAGATCTTTGTTTCTCCAAATGAATTTTTTTATTTTATCAAATTCTACAAACTTTCTTTTGATAACTTGCCATTTTTATTATATTGGCATGGTCCATCCATGAATACTGAATAGTGATTGTTTATTCTTTTAAGAAATACTTTTTAATTAAATTTCTATGAGTTTTTTGTGTGGTTTGGTATGCAGTTTTTAGTTATTTTGAATAGTTTTCTTTCTATGACTATTTCTTGAATTTTATTTTTGTATTATGTAGAAATGCTGTTGATTTTTGAAGGTTTATTTTGTAGTTTGCAACTTTGCTGAAATTAACTATCTCAATTATTATCTTTGCCTAAATAAAACATCGTATTATCAGTAATATAGGAATTGCTTTGCCTCTTTGACTACCTTTACACCTTTAATTGTTTTCTCTTGTCTTACTGCCATTGCTAGCATTTCTAGGATTACATTAAAAAATAGTGGATGGAGTGGGCATTCTTGGTTTACTCCTAAACTTATTGGGAAAACTTCTACAACATTCCCTTTCCATAAAATGCTTGCTTTTGGTTTTAGATACATTTATTATATTAAAAAAGAGCTATCTATGCCTTTACTTTGCATTATTTTTAAGCAAAAAAAGAATGTTGTACTTTGTTGATTGATTTTTCTGCATTCATTTCAATAATTATATGATTTGGGATGTTTTTGCTTTTAATATAGTTAATTATGTTGACTGTTTTCCTAATGCTGATCCATGCTTGAATTTATGATATCCAGTGGGATCATGATAAATGATATCTTTGACAAATTGCTGTAGTCAGACAAAATTTCATTGAAATTTCTGGATTAATATTCATTAAATGATATTACTCCATAGTTGTTTTTTCTTTATTCCTCCTTGGTTTAGGTATTAGGCCTATATTTATATCATAAACAGAGTTAAGTAAATACTTTCATTCTCAATTATGAAATGAGGCTTCTAGGGGGTCCAGTGGTTGAGTGCTGAACTTGGAATCAGAACAACTGAAGTTAAAATCTCCCCTCAGGTTTGCCTGTGTGTAACTAGCTGTGTGACTCTGAGGAAGGCACTTGACTTCTCTCAGCCTTAGTTTTCTTTTTAATAAAATGAGAAGAGTCATAATATCCACTTTGCTGGCTTAATGTGAGGCTAAAATGAGGTGCTTTGCATAGTGCTTTGCAAACCTTAAAGCTTTATATAAATTCTAAGTATAATTTTTGAGACCATTATATAATATTGGTACTAATTATTCTTTAAAAGTTTGATAGAATCCATCAGAACTAGGAGGCCTTTTTCTTTTGTAATTCTTTACAGTTGGTTCTATTTCTTCTTCTGAGATTGGATTATTTAAGATTATTTAATTTTCTTTTAGTTTGGTTATTTTATATCTTTCAAATTAATTCTCTATTTCATTTGTTCTTAATTTTGTTAACACAACATAGTAGACTGACAATATTTTATTTCTTCTGATTTTGTTGTGATTTCATCTTACTCATTCGCTATTTTGTTGACTTGATTTTCTTTCATTTTAATCAGGTTGGCTAAAAGTTTTTCAGTTTTCCTAGTCTTTTCTAAGAACTAGATTTTAGTTTTGTGATCATTTCTACAGGTTGTTTTTAGCTTCCTGTTCATCTGTTACTCTTCTGATTTTCAATATATCCTCTTTTGTGCTTATTTTGGGCTTATTCATTATCTTGCCAATTTTCTTAAAATTTCTATCTTTAGTTCATTATTTTTTTCTTCTAAAATTTTATTGTATGTTTTTCTTTATGCTGTGCTTCAGAGGACTGCTTTAGCTGTATTCCAGAAATTTGGGAAATTTGTTTCCTTATTATTCTTGTTTTCATATAATTATTACTTATTTCTGTGTTTTGTTCTTTGACCCATACATTATCTAGTGTTTCGTTCCTAAGTCTCTGTATGTCCTCTGTCTGACCAAGCAGCCTTGCCTGTCCCAGGCAGCTGTGATGGTGCTTGGTAAAGAGCTACCAAAACTAACAACTGATATGGTTAACTCAACCTAGCAGCAGATTGGTTTGCCCAACTGAGATATTGTACCTTAGAAGAAGGAGCAAATGCAGCTGAGCTTCTAGTCAAGTACAGACACCATGCTCTGCCAAGAACCAGCCTAGCTGAGCAGCAAAGTGACTTATATGAGAAGCTGTGAAGAGAAAAAAAGGTTATCAAGTCTGTGAAGTACCATAGTTGTGCGATGGATTGGCCATTTATATCGCTTACATACGTGCTTCATTGATGTTGCTCTTTAAATTCATGCTCACTTTTACCCTTTCCGGGACTCAAGGTATATTGACAGGAGAGTATGCCTTGATGGTTGTGAAAGATGCTTTTAATTATTGTCCTTTCTATACCGCTGGAATAGATGTCTTTGGTGAAGAACTAAGTTTACAGGCTGATTAAAAGGAAGCACACTGGTTGGGGCTCATGAGTTAATTAGGAGGATAGCTAACCCTCTGGGGACTTAGCCAGCTAGTGGTGGTGTGAATTGGGTAAGAAAGCCTAAGGAGGGGGTTATACATTGATGTTAACAGAACTTAGAGAATAATTTACATTATTCTAGGAATGCAGCTTGAGCCAGATTGAAATGTAATTGGGAAAGGTTTAACAAAATAAATAAAAATACAGTATAACATAGATAATATTTATTTGTAGTTTTCTAAGTCAATATGTACCCACAGTGGTCTTGTTTGAGTTTGACACAACTCATCTAATCCTAGCTCCTCTTTTTACAGATTGAGGCCCAGAGAGGGTGAGTGAATTGCCAAGGCTCATACAGCAACTTTTGATTTGATTTGGATTTGAAGATCCAAACCCAAATCAAATATACATATCCACTATACCCATTACCTTTCAATGACCATTCTCTTTAAAAGAAAATCACACTAAAAACAGAACTTAGATCAGTGTAGTAGTTAATTATGATTTTCATTAGACTGACAACGAAACCTGCCTGCCTTTCAGTGAAGAGGTGGTGAACTCGAGCTGAAGGATAAAGCATATATTATCAGATGTGCTGAATGATTTAACTCTGCTTTAACTGCACTTTTTTTATTAGAAGGGAGGGTTTTATTAGAAGGGAAGGAATTGGAGGAGTCATTCGATAATGACAGTAATGGACATTAAACAGACTCAAACATACATACAATGTCTAGGGACATACTGATTGATTGATTGAATGGCAGGATATATCCTCAAATTTTTAAACTTGCATTTCCTAGCTCTCATGTTATTTTCTTCTCCAGTTAATACCTATTCTCAGTCAGCTTCCCAATTTAAATGAGTCCTGCTTTGCTCTATAAAAGGCTCTCCAGTCAGTTCTGGGAACAAACCCCTGCGACAATCACTAGTTTGTGAAGGATTTTCAGCTCTATAGATTCCCCTGTTTACTCAGTCAAAAAGCAAGGCACTTTGCACAGCTGTACAGGGCTAGCATTTCTATATTATTCACATCAAATCAACAAGGGAAAATAGCCAAGCTTGGGATATTTGCCCATTAATTTAAGTGGTTATAGGAAAATTCTCAAGTGCTCAATAGCCTATTCCAGATCAAGGGAAAGCATAATGCCTTGTGTTGCATAGTGTTATTCCAGTATTCCTCCATTAACCATATGTGTTAGTGTGGAAGCCCCAGTCATTAGGTCTGGATATGCCAATGGATTCTGCCAGGCTTTTCTGAGACTTTGTATAGTTTGCTGCTAGGACCAAGGTTGATGGTATGTCCTAAATATATTTTATTCTTCCTACCTTCCTATCAATCTGTCCAACCTTGTATCTTCTCTAACTAAGATTCCATTTAAAGGTTTGCTATAGCCAAGGGAAATCTGAATCTAATTTGAATTTCCCTGAAGTAGCTGTGATTGATTGTTACTACTCATTTTCTTTCAGTTTCTGTATATTTACTGTCATGATCAAACATGTTTGTTCATTCATTCAACAGTTATTAAGTGCATGCTATGTTTCAGGTACTGGGTATGCAAAGTTAAAAAGTGAAAATCTCTGGTTTTTGTTTTTTATTTCTGCATTCATCAGTAGGTATAGGATTCTTTCCCATTGCTCAATGGGAAGTTTGGAAATTTGTGTGCCTGGTTATATTTTACTTTTGTTCCACCCCAAATACATGTACATTAGAGATACTGCCACATGCTTTTCCTTTAAGAATTGTTGTTTGGAAATCTTTCTTTGTTTCCATTTGTCAGAAATTCAGCCTGGCTGTTGGAACCTTTTATTGCCTCCTGTAGCAGTGTGTCTGTGAGGAATTGTTTCTATAAGGTAGTAAAGTTTACCTGCTAAACTACTTCTAGAGGGAGGGGTAGAAATTTCACTCCTCTTCCTCTACCTCTCCTTCTGCCAATTTTGTCTTGCCATTCTCCTTCTCCCACTATGAGACTCACTAGTCACCTATGCTCAGCTCTACTGAATAGAGAGAAAGTTCTGAGCATCCATGAAGCAGAATAATGGGGAAGGCTGTATGACTTGAAGATGGCGGCTCAGTCTTCATTCATAGTCATTGTGATTTTGACTTTACATTTTGCTTAATGGAAAATAGAAAAATGGCTTCAAGTCTTTTAAAAAACCCTGCTTTGTGTGGATTTTATAAAATATAAGACCAGTATGATTCTTACATAACTCGAGTCTCCAGTTGATTCTCAACAATTCAGAGTTTGCTCTGTCTCCTCTCTGAATATCATGCCAGACCTGGTTCCTAGCTCTTCTCTCTGACTCTCCTCTCCCCCTCATAAGTCCTCATTCATAATAATACAGTACACATAAAAGAAGCATCTGTAATTGATCTTTTTCTAAACCAACATTCAATATTAATTAAATAGAAATACTTTTAAAAAATTTAGATAACTGGCAAAATTCTAAACTTATTGTAAGCAGGAATAAGGGATAAGGAAAGAAAGGAAGGAAGAAAGAAAAAAAAGAAAAGAAGGAAGGAAGGAAAGAAAGAGAGACCTATCTCCAAGGGGCAGTCTAGCATGGATCAGGCTGTTCTGGATGTGCCTATCCTTGCAGTCTGGGATAGGGAGTGACATCTACAGCAAAGTTCAAAATCATGGCTCAATGCCAACAACTATCTCTGTATCTTGCTTCATCTCTGGCTCCCTCTGATCTCAATCCTTCTCTTGCTCACTTAATTTCTTGCTCTCCTTTCCTTCTGAACAAGCATGCAGGAGCATCTTAGCTCACTCTCCATTCCCCTCGAGATTTCCTTGAGAATAAGGGGAAGTCTATGTCTTGAAGACTCACTCAATTCCTACATCTCACAGAGATTCATGTAGCCAGGTGCTGAGGACTATTCTCTCATCGGAGACTGGTCTCTGGTGTTCTGCTACACTGGAATTCATCAGTCTTTTTTTCCAGTAAATTTAGTTAGTCTACTCCAGTCAGAAAGAACCAGACTCCCTTTCAATCTAAGAATCACCCTATTCTCTCCTCCCCACTCCATCAGACCCTCCCTGTCCACAGTAACTACTGACTTTTTGACTCTTGCTCTCTGCTTCCCAATTCTCTCTTCTCTGTATTTGTTTTCCACAAATCCCAGCATCTTATTAGGATAACAGTGTCAATTTGTCATCTTTTTATGCAAGCCAACATTTGGAAAATAAAAACTGTAAGTCAGAGTTGTCATTATGAAGCTACAAATGATCATTCCATCAACAAAAACTAAAAGAGTTAGGGGGAGAAGAGGACTTAGGAAAAATATAAGTTCAAGATTGAAAATATTGAATTTGAGATGCCACTAGTATATGAGAGTAAAAATACACAGTAGACAGCTAGGGATGTGGAATTGGATTTCAGGTGAGAGAGTAGGTTTAAATAATGCATATAGATTTGGGCGCCATCTCTAGAAAGTTGCTGTTTTAACCCTTGTGAGAGTGTTCAGAATAACAAGAGAGCTAAAACACAGTCTTGAGAGACACTCAAACATAGAAACATTCTTTTATCAGTTGAGTTAAAGTTAATTGAAGGACTTCATAGGAAATAATTTTATGGGGGAATTGATCAGATTCTTCTATCCATATGACTTCCTGCATTTAGTGGCAATTGCGCAGAGTGATAGGCTAATCACCATACTCAGACAGGAAAGGGACATGTTACAAACATATCCTTAAAGGGGTTTTATTAAAGTATATTTCTTATAGCCACTGGAGATCTTGGGAGGACTATTATAATGCAGGACATTATTCAGGTCCAAGATGAGTATTCAGCAGTTATCAGACAGAGAAGTCTTTGGTTTCAAATCAGCTTGGGGTATAGTGGAAGCAGTATATTCCCCAGATGACTACTGAGGGTTGTAATATCAAAGATGAGGAATGGAGTGACAGCACTGAGGATGGTTCACCAGGTTTCTCTTTTAATACTGACAAGGTCCCACCACTGATGTATGTTAAAAATATGCCAGCTTTCTATCTTCTAAGGATTCTAGACCAATGACTACCGGACGAGGCAGCAAAGATGACAAGGCTCTTCTTTCTTACTTAGGATACACAGATCTGTGCATAGTTTTAGGAACTGTTGTTCATTTGTGTCAGTTGTGTCTGACTCTTTGTGATCCCACTTGGGGTTTTCTTGGCAAAGAGAATGGAGTGGTTTGCCATTTCCTTCTCCAGCCCATTTTACAGATGAGGAAACTGAGACAAATAGGGTTTAAGTGACTTGCCCAGTAAGTGTCTGAAGCCACATTTGAACTCAGTATGATGAGTCGTCCTGATTCTAGACCTTGCACTCTATCTATTACGCTACCTAGTTGCCCAGTTCTAGGAACAGCTAGATACAATAACAGCTAGGTGGCCTGATAGACAGAATGCTGGAACTGTATGTCCTGAGCTCAAATGAGGCCTCTGATACTTATTAACTGTGTGACACTGGGCAAGTCACTTCACCCCATTTACCTCTTCTGTAAAATGTTGATGATAATCCCACCTATCTCACAGAATTGGTGTTAGGATAAGCAATAAATGGAGTAGTATTTGCAAAAACTATGTAAACGTTAGCTATTGTTATTACCATAACAAAATGTACTTCATTTGAGCAGAAATGAACATTATTGCAGTTTTGGAAGTAGAGAGAGGTCTTTCAGTAGTTTCCTGTGGTAAGGCAAGATAGTGACCAGCAATAGATTTCACAGACAAGCAAGATAAACCATTTGTAGGAACTGAGCTAATAACTTACCCATTGGCAAGGAATCTACCTAGTTGTGTCCTTGCAGCATGTTCACTTTGGTGAAAAGATGATAGAGCTTTTACTTTAGGTACTTACCTCTGCTCTCGTAGGTATTTCTAGGAAGCAATGTGAATTCATTCATTTAAAGGAAGGATAACACTTGAAGTTTAAAAAATCCTAAATAACATTCTTATGTGCATTATGGACAAGGTCATATAAATGAGATATTATGAAATCTTTCAACAATTGGAATTGAGTTGGTAGGAGTCCAAGTTTGAATGGTCACATAGTAGGAGAATAAGGAAAGAGCAGTGTCACAGTAAGTGTAGAAAAGCAGAGAGGATCCAGTTGATAGTGTATATGTTGAAGAAAGGTGAGGAGAGTACCAACAAAAGGTTTTTGTTTTCCACAGTAATTTAAAGGTAAGAGTTGAGTCTTGCTTGAGAGAGCAATTTCAGTACAGTGCTGAGCTTAAGGATGGTGTAACAGCATATCAAGACAAGAAGAGATCGGTGAGGAATTAGAGGCAGCCGATATAAGATTACCCTTTCTAGGAGTTTAGCATGAACATTGAGACGTACATAAAGATCACTTGAGCACATGGCATTGTCAAGGGATTTTTCTTTTTTGTATGGGGAAACTTGAACATATTTGTTGGTAGCTAGGAAAGAACTAGGAGAAGCCTCATATCACTGCTATCACTTCTCTTACTATTTTAAAAAAAAATTGAAATTAGTTATAGTAAAACTGTTGGCGCTGTTGCTGTGTTTGTCCTTCATTGCCAAAGAAGACCATGCCATCAGAGACTTGCACTTGACTTTGTTTGGAGTGAAGGAGGGCTGAGCAGGTCACCAGCCTTGCTTCTCCTCCAGAGCCATCTGAATCCAGTTACCAGATATTCATCAGGATGACTAGAGATGGCCCAGGATGCACTATTTTGTTCTTATTTCACCTAAATTTCTCTTTCTATCTCTCTCTCCCAGAGTTATCTCGTGTAACAAAGGACTTATTTTTTAAAAGAGAGAAAAAGATGAATAAAAGAAAAAGAAAATAATAAAAAAATAAAAGAAAAAAAGAAAACTAATTATTATGTTCAAAAATATCCAACAATATATGTAGTGCTCTGCATCATGGACCCTACATGACTGCCAAAGAGTCAGAAGAGTAATGTCACCTCATATTTTGTCTTTGAGGACATATTTTTTTTCTTTGTAATTTTGCAACTACTTCTATCATCGTGAATCATTTCTGGTTTTGTCCTCCATCTCAAAAATTATGTGTCTTTGAAGGAATCAGCATATGTCTCCTAACTGGAAATACGATTTGTTACTTTGGCCTCAGTGCCCTAAGAGTAATTCTCTCAAGAGTGGGGATGACAGTATAATAACTTTGGGGGTTTGCTCCCTAGATTCTTGTGACTCATTTATATTTTTCTCTGGATTGAATCAGCTCTACCTTACAGAATCATGATTCTCTTTTATTCCTATGGTGCTATTTTAATTTGGTTCAAATAAATATTGCACAAACTACTCAAATATAACCCATATTGAATTGCTTGTCTTCTCAGTGGGGATGGGTGGGGAGGAAGGAAGGGAGAAAAGTTGGAACTCAGAGTTTTTAGGAACCAATGTTGAGAACTGTTTTTGCCTACAACTGGGAAATAAGAAATACAGGTATTGGGGTATAGAAATCTATCTTGCTCTACAAAGAAGATGGGGATAAGGGAAGGGAGGGGTGTGATAGAAAGGAGGGTAGATTGGGGGAAGGGGAAATCAGAATGCATGGTGTTTTGGGGTGGGGGAAGAGAGAGATGGGGAGAAAATTTGGAACTCAAAATCTTGTGGAAATGAAGGTTGAAAACTAAAAATTAATAAATAAATTAAAAAATATAATTATTGCACACCTACTGTGTATAAAAATTTGTGCTAGATACCATTGAGCTGCCAACAGATAAGATGACTATTTGTCCTCATGGTGCTTAAGATTGATTATGAGGGATGACAGGCATTCAAATAACATCGCTATAGGGATAGAGTGTCTTTACATCAAATTCTGGCAGCTTCTTGATGGAGCTAGAACATGCTTGCCAGACCTACCCTTACGCCCTGAAGGAGCTAGACCAGGGAGGGCAAAAACAAATATTATGGCATAATGATAAGCAGTGAGTGATTGTGAGAAAGTGGGGGCACTAAGCTGACTCTGACTGTATAGTGTATATGAGGGAACAGTGGGAAATGTTTTTCTAGGTAAATATCAATAACAATGGCTAACATTTATATAGTGGCACTATGCTAAGCACTTTATAATTGTTATCTTGTTTGTTCCTCACAACAACCCTAGGAGGTAGGTGTTACTATCCCCATTTTGCAGATCAGGAAATTGAGGCCAGCAGACATTAAGTGACCACCACAAGTCCACAAGCTAATTTTAATAATAAAAGCATTATATTATTTAAATAATGAATAAAAATGATTTGAGACATTTATTAAGTACCTAGCATGATATAAAGCATTGGGGATAAACAGACAAAGGGGAAATGCTCTTCATCTTCAAGGATTTTACATTCTAATGGGGGAGACCACATATACTTGTACGTATACATACACACTCCCCTACATAATACATAAAAATGAATAAAAGGTAATTATGAGAGAGGTCCACTAGCAGCTGATGAATGTATAAGATGACATTTGAGCTGTCTTAAAAGAAACCAGGAATTTTGAGGGGTGAAGTTGAAGAGCATTCCAGGGATAGAGGCTAGCCAGCACAAAGATTTTGAGTTAAACAATGGAGTGACATATCTGCATAACAAAGAGTACCAAGTACAAGATACTTGGTTGTATCACAGACTTTGGGAGGAGGCATAAGGTCCAAGGAGGCTGGAAAGATAGTTTGGAGCCAGGTTGTGAAGGGGATTAAAAGCCAATAAGAGGAATTCACATTTTATCCTAGAGTCACTAGGGAGCCACTAGAGTTGATTGAGAAGGGGAGTTAGATGGCTATATCTGCACTTAAGAAAATTACTTTGGCAGAGGTATATAGGATGGACTGGAATAGGGAGCAACTTGCAGCAGAGAGATCATTTAGGAAGCTATTTCAATAATCAAAGTGAAAGTTAATTGGCCATTTCACAACCATTTATGAAGTATATAGTTTGTTCCAGGCCCCAATACTAGAGATACAAAGGTAATAAAGTCATAAACTAGGATGTTAACTCCATGAATTAGAAATTGTCAGATATTAGAGATACTGAAAAGGAAGAATGGAAAGACCTGTCAACCAGCTGTATATGTAGGGTGAAGAAGAGTTAGGAGTCTAATAAAATTATGAAGTTACAAACCTGGAAGACTAGAAGGATAGAGGTAGTGACTTCAACAGAAATAGGGAACTTTGGAAAAGGGGCATATTTGGGAATTTCTGAGAGTGTGGCATAGAAATAGCAATTGAATTCATGAGAAATGGAGGAGAGAGGGTAGAGAAAAAA
>JAQQSK010000446.1:0-19185 GCA_028658325.1 Potorous gilbertii
TCCTCCTTTCCAGCTCTCCTTTATGTTTTGTCTTCCTCTATCAGAGAGTAAGCACCACTGGGATAACAACCACCTGGTTTTCTTGTTTACTATTTCCAGAACTAAGCATAGTGCCTGGCATATATAGCAGTCAATAAACGCTTTATCTATCTACTCTTTAAAGGACAGGATAGTTCATGTAGACTGGAACCTACGAAAAGATAACTTCCTAAAAATTCTTTGAGGAAATCCTAATTGAATTATAGATACAAGGAACATGGAAGTAGGGATAGCTCTTGTTTAGATCCGATCAGTCAAGGTTTTAATCAACATTGAATCTAGAAGAATTCCCTTGGAGATTGTGAACCTTTTCCTTTACAAACAAATCAATTAGTAACTATGGTATTCATACTTCCACAATTTTCAAAGTAGAAGTATTATGAGAAGGGGAAAAGAAGAAGAAAGAGGAGATGAGGAGAAAGAGGAGGAAAAAGAAAAAAATGAAGGCACCTTTGGTGAAGTCGATGGGAATCGTGATGGCAATTTAAGAACAGGTCATCAAGCATATTCCTCACAGGTCTTTGGAATACATAGAAAAGCAAGTTCTCTTCTGTGTCCTAGCCTGACTAACAATTGGTTGCATCAGAAAACAAGATCATAGATGATGGGATAAAAGAAGCTAACATAACGTCTCTTCTTTTGACTGAATCACAGAGCCAAGAGCTTTATCAGGTTTGGCATCTGTTTTCTCACTGCTCAAGACAACAGTTGAGTTGTGTCCCATTAATATTCTTTGGTTACACCCATCCCTTGCCCAAGTGCTCTCTTCTATCTAATGACAATACATGTCCTGTGTATACGAGTAAGAGTGAGGATGAGCAATGAATTTAAAAGCAGCAGGTGGAGAAATAGATGTTAGATTAAAAAAAAAAAGATTTACTATGTGCTGCATAACTGGGGACCCATAGAAGTCAGATCTTTTTGTGTGGAGTTCTAGATAGAAAATGGTTCCTTGAGAATAGGACACAAGTAGGAAAAAATGGTGATTCTCATTAGCTGGTCATTTCAGAAATACCCTTGAGTGAATTCTGCATATCCCCATAACTCATTTAACCCAGGGATATATCATCTCTAAAAGATCTGAAAATTGAGGTGGTAGAAGAAAGAAATATTTGGGTCTGGAGTTTTTTTTTTCATTTTCCCTACATTATCTTTGGTTTTGGCATGGCATGACATGATAATCCCACTCTAAAGAGCCCGTTAAGGAGGATTTAGCACTATAAACTTGCTAAAAGTACTATGATCAAGTATGGTTCTAGGCCAGCATTAAAGCCAAAATTTTTAAATCCCTGAGAAAGAATTTGAATATTTCTTTCCCTTCTCCAAATGGAGACAATGCCTTTAAAGGTCAATAAAAAAGAAGGGTTTTTTGTTTATTTTCATTTTTCCTTGAGCAAAAAGAAGTGGGACTGCTTCAGGTGCGAGACTTTTGTAGGTCTGATTTTACAATGCATGTTTTTATCTCCTGAGAGGCTTGTTAAAGAAAGTCACAGTGAATGAGTGACGCCAAACTGCACCTGTTTCCCAAGGGAAAAAAGAGGGAGAGGGAGAGAGACTCAGTTGTTGCATTAGAATGATTAAGGTGACCAACAACTCTTAGAAAGTGATAGTATTCAAAGCCTTGGCAGGTTGCATAGTAAAATTAAACCCTGTGCACTAATTATTTGCCCTAATATAAAGGGCAGGGCTTCATGGGAAATGCCTAATCCCAGCCTTGCTGTGAAAAGCATTCAATAAACAGGTTTCACTATTCAAGAGGAAGCAGAATGTCAGGAGACTCATATGGGAAAGTTAGCTAATGAAGTCACTCGAAGGTATTATGAAGTGCAAATGGAGTGTCAGTGAAGCCCTATGTGATCAGTCCTGAAGAGCTGGGTGACTAAGTAGTGGAGCAGGTTTAATAAGCTCTTAGCAGGTTCTCATCCTATGTAACACCATGAGAAATTTTCTCACGCCTCAGGATTGGATGAGAATTTGGAGCTACCCTTGCTGCTCAAGTCCATTCCTTTCACCTTTGGCCTCATTTTTATTTCTCCATGGAGCTTTGTTCAAAATCAGTTTGCTTCATAATTCAAATTATCAAAAAGCACTAGGGAAGATCTCTTGTACAGTAGATGTTAAAGTTATCAAACTCTTTAGTCCAATAATAAAAACAATAAACTTTGATCTATAGATCAAATGGATGTAGGGCAGGGTTCATATTTTTTTAAAAATTTTGACAATTATATTTCAATATAATTGGCTTCTTTTATAATTCCGTTCATTTCATTTTATGCACTTAAAACATTCTTCTCATAAAAGGTTCATAGGCTTCACTAGACAACCAAAAGTGCTCAGGATACAAAACAAGGCAAGAACCCATGCTCTAGAACCTAATAGAAAGTAGATAATGGGACTCATCAGGACAGTCATCTTCTTTATTTCTCTCATCAATATCCTTTCAGTTTTTTTCCAAAAATTTTTATTTGTAGCAGAAACAAGTGTAAAGAACTATAGGTACTTATTCTCAATATATCACTAAATCCTATAACTAGGGCTATCATTTTTCAAAGACCCTCAAATTGCCCTTTAGTTTCATGCAGTAAAGTAACTTGTGAATTTTTTTTTAATTGTCTTGTGATAGACATGCATCTTTTCAGATTGGTGCTGAGAGCCATGACTCAAAGATAATTTTTTTCTTAAGTAGTTTCAGTTGTGTCTGATTCTTCATGATCCCTTTAGGAATTTTCTTGCCAAAGATACTGAATTAGTTTGCCATTTACTTCTCCAGATCAGTTCACAGATGAGGAAACTGAGGGAAACAGTTAAGTGACTTCCCTAGGATCCCAGAGCTAAGACTAGATTTGAACTCAGGAAAATGTCTTCCTGACTTCAGGTCTAGCACTCTATCCATTGCACCATGTAGCTGCCTGCTCCAAGATAAAAGAATCTTATATTTAGAGCAGGGAGAGATCTTTTAAGACCAGCATTTGAGTATACCAAGCCACAATGACAATGTGGTGGGTGGATCTCTGAATTTTGCACATCTCCCTACCTCCTGTTTTTGTTTTTGATTTTATGATCTATAAAAGTGATAGGGTTGGAATTTGTTACTAACTTCAACAAAATGGGTTTTAAAAAGTAAACATGGAAGAAGATATGAGTCTTTCCTCCTGAGTTCATAACCAAAGGCAATCTAAACATAAGCAGAGATTAAAGGAATCATGCCAATTAACAAACAATGGTAATAGTAGAGATATTAATAAAATATGGATGATATTACCCCTTTCACTGTTTTTATTTCATTATGATTCTAGTATAAAGAACTCTGGACTCAGAGTCAGAATCCCTGGCTTTTCAGTCCTTGTTAACTAAGCTAGCTACCCACTATATGACCTTGAGTAAGTTATTTAGGCCTCAGTTTAATCCTCTGCAAAATGAAAGAGTTGGAATAAAAGAAAATAAATTAAGTCTCTTCCAGCTGTAACGTTAGGTAGTTCTGCAGAAGATAAGATTTTTAGTTTTAAAAAATACTCTACAAATGTATGATTTCATAAACATATTTGCACTGCCGAATTTCTAAATGCTATTGTTAAATGCTGTTACTATTTGACAAACACTATTATAGTGCACTTCGATTATAAGTCCTGACAGATGTATACTTGTGATCTCATTAATTCATTAAGTTCTTTCCACCAGTGCAGAT
Source organism: Potorous gilbertii (assembly GCA_028658325.1). NCBI lineage: Eukaryota > Metazoa > Chordata > Mammalia > Diprotodontia > Potoroidae > Potorous > Potorous gilbertii. The sequence continues at coordinate 3,725 of JAQQSK010000446.1, forward strand.
TAAAGCTTCTCTGTGCCTGACCATCCCGTCAGACTCTTGTCCATTTCCTCTCATAAACTGGCCATAGAGAGTCCACATATAGTATGTTTGAGGCTTTGCTTTGTCTTGATATTGTGAAGACACTAATGGAATATTTAGATGGTCTGCCTGTCATCTGTCTCCTTGACTATAGGACCAGCTTATTTTTTCTGCCTATCATACATATGCCAGCTATGACTCCTATCGTCTTTGGAGTTTTTCATTTATTATATGTGGCAACCTGCTAAGCACCACTCCCAGCCTTCATTTAAGTCTGCCTTACCCTCTCTGCGATATTCATTTTTAATTCTTTGGAGAGAATTGTGTTCCTTGGCTCACTGCCAGACAACAATATTAGTAGAATTTTGTTGGTAGTTTTTTTTTTAAAGACCTCTTTTCCTAGAGAAGTTTAGGGTCATTAAAGGAACTTTGCAATTTCCTGAAGGCAATCTGGTCCTCTATCCCACTATTCACTCAATTCTAGACCATACTCATGACCCATTTGTGCTATTTGCTCCATATGAAACAAAATAGACATGATGATGGACAAGGTTTACCATTCAAATGTATGTCATAACCTGGACAATAGAATACTTTTCATCCAGTTGGTCTTTACTGTGCTATGGAGCAGGCTAAAATCTTGAGTGGCTATGGACCTCTTTCATTAAATTCTGCAGTTTTGGGGGGTTTGATGTTACTGGAAAAATGCAATCAGAAGCATTTAGAGTCTAGAAAACTTTTATATGCATAGCAGCCAAATTACCTTAACATTGAAGCAAAATATAAATAAACATCTTTATAAACTAAATTTCTTCAAAGAAATGAAGATAGGGCAAACATGTCTTAAATGAAGCATAATTTGCTTTTATATAGTTACTAAATTTTAAACTGCTATAAGGGAAAAAAAGGAATACCATCATCTTCTTTGTGGGATATGCAACTTGCAGTTAGTGAAAATGTCTTAATTTTTAAGAGTTCTGTTTTAACTCACACAACTCTCTTTACTTTCAACCATATTCCCCAGATATGTAACACAAGATGAATATGCACTGCTTTCATAGGTTCATAGATTTATAGCATCCTCCTCTTCTCCATCTCCCACAGAATTTCCAAAGATTCTACTATGCCAGTGAGGGGCTACATTTTAGAAATGTTGCTCGAGAGCCCTCACCCATGTACTTCCTATGTATACACAAACAAATCTCAATTAGCTTTTAGAAAAAAATAGTTACTAAGATATTTCTTTACAAAATTACATACTGTGGTATAGCAAGAGCAGTTGGTGCAAACATCCTCCAACAACCTAAGGTTCACTCTTCCATAAAACTATAAAGTCCCAAGGAATAGGACATATAGAAATCCCATGAGACTGAAGGGTAAGCTCATAACTCCTGGTTACTGGAAGTCCCTTCTTGAGTCCATAGCTGGTAGTCTTCTCTGTTGCAAAAGGTCATGCTCTTTGAAGATGTTTCTAAACATAAGCGGCTATTTTTCTGTATCTGTTTATATCAATATTTGTCCTTAATGTGTCTTCTTGATGCACTGTCTGTGTCTGGTTCAGTTTGTCTGCTAGCATGATAGATGGAGGAGGAAGAAAAAGAGATGAGAGGAGAGACAAATGGACAGACAGACATTCTCCCACTCCCCACTCCGGTAATTTATTTTCAGAGACCTGAACCTAAGGTCCTTCACCATTGTATTGATCTACTGCTTGATTGAACAATTGCTAAAATTCCTCTAGCTGTTTAAAGCCCCTAGGAGCATGGTGAACTTCTTTGGTCAGCCAAAAAGCTGTTCTCATCTTAATCCAATTGAAGAGCAGTTCATATATGATACAGGGAGTATAGGCTATAGAATATCTAGCTAACATACTTAAAAATATAACCATGATTCTTGATTTCTTGGTTGAAGAGAATATGTGGAGCCCCCTCTTTTATAGCCTTATAGTTTAACAACAATCTAGTCCCAGGATCCTTAACCTGGAATTCATGAATCTGATTTAATATTTTGTTAACTGCGTTTTAGCATAATTTGTTTTCTTCATAATCCTGTGTGACTATAGATTTCACTAGATAGCCAAAAGTATGCATGATACACAAAAAAGTTTACAGATCCCTTATCTACTCAAATTCCTTGTTTTATAGAAGAGAAAACGGAGACTCAGAGATGAAGTGATTTCACCATACATTAATAGGGATGGAATTTCAATTCAGGTGGTTCACTACCATAGTTAAGATGCTTTCCATTGTGCCTTGTTCCCTTTCCTTTGACTGTTGACTCAGTTGCAGTCGATAGCTCTAGCTTAAGCAGGAGGAGTATGAGGACAGCATCTCCCAAAAGATAGATACATGGAAAAACTGTTAAGAGATTCTACAACAATGGACCACATGAGTTTGGGGAATGAAAGTACCTTAGTATTTTTTTATTGGCTACCATATATATATATATCCCAAGAGTTGGTTCTATAGGTTAATTTTCAAGGCACTCAACACTTTCCCACATAACGTGGGAATCCCATAGAACTAGTCCAAGGCTTCAGGACTTTTTAAATGAATCATGTTTGCATAGCAGCTCTACCACACCCCCAAGACTCTTGTCAGCCAAACTGTTCCTGCAAAGTGTTCCAGAGAAAGGGGCCACTTTCTTTAGATGAATAGATTGGTCTAGCTGGCCCACATAATCCTAACACTCTGGTCATGTGTCTCCTTTGAATTGTAGGCAGTTCATGAAGACTCTGGAAGGAGGACTTATTTGACATGTAACTCTGGAACTAAGCCAACATAGGAGAAATGGGAGCCTGTCACCCAATAACGAAATGCTCTTTCAAAACCTAGATACTGGTATTATAAGATCTTTGGACCCCCCCAAACTGAGGTGTGTAAAGGTGTGTTTAGGGTGCAGTTCCTTTGAGGATGTTGAAATAGAACTTTTTGCTATACCTGTTATTTCATTTGTTGTGGCCACCACACCAAGGAAAGATAATCATGCCTGTACTTGCACCAAGGAACGCTATTGTCTTCTGCTTGGGAAAGGTGATTAAGAGAGTTCAAATAAAGCTCACAGCTTTCAGCTCTCCCAGCTAGCAATTGGCTTCATGGCCAAGGTTTTCAAGGAGAAAATAAACTGCTCCATTATCTCCTTCTTTCTAGGCAGCTTTGTCAGCTCCCCAAAAGTGATAACTAGACTCTGATTTATTCTATCACAGCTCACAGGGGTCTAAACAGAAAGATGGTCCTTTCTCAGGATCACTGTATTATAAACTCCCCCTCCATTCTTTCCTCTGCTATAAAACTTCTGGCTTTCAGAATGTAGAACATAAAGAAGGAAAAAAGTCTTTGTAGGGATATAAAAGCAAGCTGTAGACCAGTGCAAAATTAGAACATCTGACCCTTTTTTGGGTCGTAACTGTGGGGTCATGCAGAGCAACCCTTCCTTCCCCATATACTGACCAAGTGCTACTTATCATCATTTTATTATGACTATGTATGGAGGCCCAGGAAAGTTCATAGAATCTGTTATCACAAAAGAAGGTGCCCAAGAACAGTTTCCAAGGCCAAGCACTGAACACAGGTGCTAAACACCTGCTGCTTTTAAAGTCAATGGGATCTGCTTCAAACAGATATCAAGGTAAAATTGGAAGGAGAGAAGAGTGTTGAAATAGAATGATTCAGTAGGTCACCTGTTTCTTTCATAATTCCACATGGGTGACTCCCCATGCTTCCCTCCCGGTCTCATGATGAGCCAGTAAACTGTTTCCCAGTAGAATGTAAGCTCTTTAAGGGGAAGAATTATTTCATTTTTGTTTTTATATTGCCAGGATACCAAGCTTTGTACTTAATAGGTATTAAATATGTGATTAAATCAAATTAATTCTTTCAAAGAAATAAAATGAAGATCTTACCTAGTAATTACAAAGAGACTAATTTCCATTAACTCCAAAGTCAATGGAAAACTTCAAGACAGGGTAGTCCAAATCTCTGTCAGATAGATGAAGGATGTAAGAATACGATGAAGTGAAAAAGTTACTAGCACAGAGATACAAGACTAGGTAAGAATCTTCTTCAAATTCCAGCTTGAATCTTTGTTCTCAAGGGTTCTTTAAACCAACATTGACTACAAGGATCTCTCTTGGGATGCAATGGGAAAACCATTGTACTGGGCTTTAGGGGACCTGGGTCCTAGTGCCAGCTCAGCTACTAGTTAGCTTTGTGTTTTTGGAAAAATCACTTTATCTATGTTGTCTGCTCTGTAAAATCTGGTGGTTGGGCTAGATCAATGACATCAAGCTCAAACAGAAGTGAGGTCACTAAACCATATATAAGGGTCCCTGTGGGCTGCATTTTGACTTAAAAAAAACAGACATTTATATATTATTATATATTATTTTTATTATCAATAAATTAAAATATTAAAATTAGATAATAACTACATTTTAATTTGGCTTGAACCATGCTTGGGAGTGTTATAGACCACATGAGGCCTGTGGATCACATATATGACACCACAGGGCTAGGTGATATCTCAAATCCTTTCTAGCTTTAACATTTTACTATTAAGTACATGTAACTATTAGAGGCAGCTAGGTGGATCAGTAGATAGAGGGTCTGGAGTCATGAAGACCTGAGTTCAAATATGGTCTCAGATAATTACTAGCTGTCTGACCTTTGGCAAATTACTTAATCTTTGTCTGCTTAGGAGGCAGCTAGGTATCTCAGTGAATAGAATACTGGACTTGGAGTCAGGAAGACCTGAGTTCGAATATGGCCTCAGATACTTGCTGTGTGACCCTGGGCAAGTCACTTAACCTCCATTTGCCTTAATCCACTGGAAAAGGAAATGATAAACCACTCCAGTATCTTTGCCAAGAAAACCTCACAAACAGGCTCATGGGGTCACAAAGAGTTGGACATGACTGAATAACAACACCAAATTGCAGCTATGATTCCTCCTTATAGACTCTGACTACTCATTTTAGACTTAGCCGCTCTCTGATACAGCTGTCTCAGTCTAAGTTTCACACCCCACTCCTTCCCCATACTTCTTCAACCATCTGCTGCTGCTGCCTGAGAGACCCTGAGCTGGGCACAGCCTCCTGGTTGAAAGGAATATCATTGGCATTTTTTGGTTGGAAACAAGAACAAATTCTAAAGTGTTAAAGAGAAGCATTAAGGATAAATTGATGCCTAAATGGAAAGCTCTTTCTTATGATAGAAATGATTGAAAGATGATTGAAAAAAATTACAGCATTGGAAGGGAAAATGGGCCCCTTTCTGCAACTTCTACCTATCATTCCTAATTCTGCTCTTTTGGAGCAAAAAGAACAAGCCTGGAACTTCCATATGAAAATCTTTCCATCAATCAATCAACAAATATCTAAGTGGTTCCTAAGTGCCCAGTACTCTGTAAAGTGATGGTAACGCAAGTGCACGGAATAAAACAATCCCTACAGTCTAACGTAAACTATGGTGTCCCCTTGTGTCTTCTTTTCTACGGTTAGAAATCTGTAGTTCTTTCAAACAGTTCCCACAGACTTCATATTTACATTGGCTCAATAAATAGTTGCCTCCATATTTCTTCTCAGGAAATCACCAATCCCCATTGTTCATCTTGTCTTCTTGTGGCCCTTACTTAATGGTCTATTATGTGAAGTTACATTTTAATTCATATTCCCAAGCAATGATAATTCTTTGGAAAATCATCCTTGGAGAAGCTCCTATTTCCTCAGAGTGTCCAGCCCCTTCTCAGAAGGAGTTTCATATCTATTGCTCACCTACAAGTGCTGAATGGTCATTCTTTCCTCTTTCCTGTAACATGCTTATACCCTCCAGCCATCTGACAGAGATCAAGATTCCCTGACATGTAGTTTTCCATTTTCCTAGGAGATGATGTTAATTTTGATTCTTCCATGTTGGTGGTACCATATCTCTGAGAGAATGAATATTAACAGAACAGGACTGACTTTTGTGGCAGTGAACACTTCAGTAACACTGACAGTACTATGAAACTTCTCAAATACTTTCTAACTTGAATTCTTCCTAAATCAGTTCTGGATGTAGCTCACTATTCATTTGAAGCATTCATCCAAGATATATGAATGGGCAGACAGAAATTCAGGCAGACAGACAGAGATGATAGATATTTGCTGGAGTCCTTAGCCCAGGGTACATAGACCTCGAGGAGTCAGCCAATAAATTTCAGAGAATCTGTGAAATTGGATAAGAAAAAAATAATATTTTTATCTTCTTTTTGTAATTATGTATCTTTTATGCACTTAAAAACAGGGTCCATTGACCTCACCAGACTGCCAAAGTGGGCCATGACATACAAAAAAATAAGTTAAGAAATAGATATTTAGAGACTGGATCAATGGTTTCACCCTTATAGGGAATTCCATGGCAAGGAAACTCCATCTACCAATACACATCTCACTTTCTCTGAAACTTATCATTGTAGCGGTACTGAAAGATTAAATAATTTGTCCCAAGTCAGATAATCAGCATGAGTCAGAAGTAAGAATTGAACCCATATCTGGCTTCATAGCTCCCTACCCATTCTGCTACCCTGTTTCAGATGTACACATTAATATATACAGATATACATATGTAAATGTATATATTTATACATATATAATTTATCCCTATAGATCTCTGAGAGAGAGACTGACAAAGAGACAGAGACAGAGAGAGCAAGTGGACCTATGATATCATTAGTGTGGAGTGGCAGTTCTCAAACTTTTTCATCTCAGGGCCCATTTATACTCAAAAATTATTCAGGACCCAAAAGAGCTTTTGCTTATGTAGTTTATTTCTATCAAGCTTTATTGCATTATAAATTTAGACATTTTAGTATTGTGAAAATACTTTGACCTTATGGACCCCATAAGGATCTTGGTTTTTCCTAAGGGTTCCTGGACTATACTTTAAGAACTTTTGGTATAGGGAACACCCAAGTGAGGAAACTTCCTCTACCAATGCAAGTTGGCATATTCTCTGCCATTTAAATTCTTAGAGAATGCAGGGTCTGGAGTCAAGAACACTTGAGTTCAAATCTAGTCTTAGAGACTAGCTTAGCTTATTAGCTATGTGACTGTGGGTAATTTACTTAATTGTTATCTGCCTCAGTTTCCTCATTTGTAAAATGGAGATAATAACATTAACCTGAGTTATTATTAGGATTAAATGAGATAATATTTGTAAAACAATTTGAAAATCTTAGAACACTATATAATGCTAACTAATGGTAGCTGATTCAATTACCTATGACACTGAGACTAAGTGACTTAGCAAGAGTCATATGACCAGTATGTGTTAGGACATTTTTAAACCCCAATCTTCCTGACTCTGAGGCCAGTTCTCTATCCACTACAACAGAAGTATGTGTATATATGTATGTATTTGTGTGTATGTATGCATGTGTGAGTCTGTGTATATACACAAATGCACACATATGTGTACACACATATATATATATAGACATACATCTGTATACACTCTAAACTGGTGCTATATGTGGATATATATATATATATATGTATATATATATGTATATATTCAGAGATAGAGAAAACCACTAATACAATGGGCATCTATCCAGCTATCCACCATTGTTCATATTTTTCTTCCACTTTGTTTTCAAGTATTGATGGTTAAACCAATATCATTTTGCATGACTATGGACTTTGCTGAGGGAATTTTATAGTGTTTTATAGCCAGATGAAAGTAATTCAATGCCATTTGTGAAAAAAGGCATTTGAAAAACCAGTAGCACTCTTATGGAGGATGTCTATTAATCTTCTTTACATAGAGAAACTAGTCATGTTTCTGGGATGTTCCATTAGACAGCTCAGAGAGCTAGACATTATTACCCAGAAGTGACAGAGAGAAAGGTTTATACATGGATGAGATGTGGCTAGCTGAACTGAGGGCACGGGGTAGGAGAAGGCCAGAAACGGTAGTGAGCCATAAGAAATGATGATGATGATGATGATGAAAACAATAAAAATAATAAGAAATAATCAAATAAAATAAGAAATCATAGTAACCACAACATTTATATAGTGCGATGTGTCAGGTACTGTGCTAAGCACTTTATTTATCTCATTATCATTTCCTTTGATCCTCACAACAACCCTGGGAGACTGGTGCTGTTACTATCCCATTTTACAGATGAGGAAACTAAGGCAAACAAAGATTAAATGACTAGCTCACAGAACTACTAAGCATCTGAGGCCAGGTTTGAACTCGGGTTTTCCTAACTCCAGGCCCAGCACTCTACCTACTGCATCATCTAGCTATTATCCCTTTAATATGAAGAGACATCATGGCATAATGAATAGCAAATTGGCCTCAGGACCGAGAAGACCTAGGCTGAAGTCTGGCATCTGATGGAGTTTGACTGTGTGACCCTTGACGTAACCTCCCAGTGCTATGGGCAGTTTTAATGCTTACAGTGAAGATGCCACCCTCCTCCTTGGGCAGTTCCCTATATCAATTAAATCAACTTCACCAACTTAGCTATTTCATCTTTACACTTAGACAAGTGCTAGTGGACTATCCCCAAACTACAAAGTTTGTTCCTCTCCTAGTTGCTTCAGTACTACAAAAAAAATTCCTACTCATATCATGACATTCCATAAAAAGCCAGATTTCCAGTTGAGCTAACCAAACAAGTCCTATGGGAAATTTACCATCTGTTACTTGCCCTTAGCCATTAGCAGGTGAATAGAGAGCACCTGCCATGACTCACTTTTGCTGGGGGCTTGGTTGTGGAAATATTCCTCCTCCTCCCACCCCAATGCATGACTTTACTCATGTTAACCTGATATTCCACAGAGGGATGATGCTACCAAATCTTATGCAGAAGAAAGATGTGAACTTTGATTCTGGAACTGATACTAGGTACCATTTCCTTGAGTTATTCTAATCAGCAAGGAACTATTCTTGGAAACGGCAAAGGTGCAAATTTAAGTTTGATATAAACATAGGTGTGTGTGTTTGTTCTTCGTTGTTGAAGACGACCATGCCATCAGAGAAATAATGACATGACTTGCACTTGACTTTGTTTTGAGTGAGGGAGGGTTGTGCAGGTCCCCAGCCTTACTTTTCTTCCAGAGCCATCTGAATCCAGCGACCAGATATTCATCAGGATGACTGGAGATGGCCCAGGATGAGGCAATTGGGGTTAAGTGACTTGCCCAAGGTCACACAGCTAGCGAGTGTCAAGTGTCTGAGGTGAGATTTGAACTCAGGTCTTCCTCACTACTGCACTGCTTCTCTATCCACTGCACCACCTAGCTGTCCTTAAACATGTAATCAATCTGTCAATAAAATACTAATTAAGTAGCTACTATATGCTAAATGCTATGGATAGAGAGACCAAAGAAAGGTCTCTATTAGTCAGTCAACTAGCATTTATTTAATATCCAGTTATTCACCAAGCAATGGGGATACAAAGAAAGACATAAAACAAATAAACCCTGCTCTGGAGGTGCTTCTGATCTAAAGAGAGAAGCACCAAACAATTATGTACAAACAAGATATGGACAGGACAAACTGGAGGCAATCTCAAAGGGAAGGCACTGGGAAGAACTAGGAAAGGTTTCTTGCAGAACCTGGGATTGTAGCTGAGACTTGAAGCTGGGCACTGTGCTAAGCACTAAGGATAAAAACAACCCAAGTTCCTGCCCTCAGGAAGCTTTTTTGCTGATCACTCTTTTTCAATCATGTCCAACTCTTCATGACCCCATTTGGGGTTTCCCTGACAAAGATGGTGGAGTAGTTTGCCATTTCTTCCTCTGACTCATTTTACAGATGAGGAAACTGAGACAAGGAGGGTTAAGTGACTTACCTAGGTTCACACACCTGGGAAGTGTCCGAGGTATGTTTTAAACTCAGGTCCTTCCGACTCCAGGCCTGGCACTCCATCCACTGTGCCACCTAGCAGGACACATATAAACCCATACAAAGTAAGTATAATTTAAGATGACCCCAAGTGGAATGAAGAGACTTAGATGATAGTAGATTTCCCCTCAGCTGAAGACTTTAAACAAAGGCTTATCTCTTCCATAAATCTGTACTCAAAAAAAAACTTCCTAAGGAGCTATATCTTCTTTTCAGACTCTCACGTCATCATTTGTAATTACATTGTTTTTGAAAATTAGATATAACTTTTCAGATGCATTTCCTCTTATGATCTCAGGTAATGGGACCATGTCTATCATTTCTTTAATTTTCTTAAAAGGTAAGACACATATATTGTTATACCCAGTGTCCCCACATCCTTTCCTTAGGAAATTCTTAGGATTACTTGGTCAATTTCTCAATTCCTTCCATTTCATCAAAAAGTCTTCCTTCCTGATCAGAATTTATTCCTAGAGGAGTAGCTCCCATTTGGTTCACTCTCTAACCTTCTGAAAGAGAAAAATTTTAGTTAATTGTCAAAACCTTAATAAATGCTCTATGTTGGGGGATGGAGCCAAGATGGGGGAGTAGAAAGACAGACCTACTGTAGCTTTCCTCCCATAATCCATAAAATACCTGTAAAAAATGACTCTAAACAAATTCTAGAGCAGCAGAAGCCATAAAAAAAAAACAGAGTGAAAGAGATTTCCAGCCCAAGGCATCCTGGAAGGCCGACAGGAAAGGTCTATTGCACAGGCTCAGAGCAGAGTACAGTCCAGACTTGGCCAACACACAGAATCAGAGTAGGCTTCAGTGTGAGGAATGACAAGCAGCAGCTACAGTTTCCCTCAACCCACAAACGCCAAAGACAGCTTCAAAGGTCAGTGAGAAAGCTCTTTCACATGAGTGAGAAGGGAGCAGGGTCCTGCCCTAGTCCTGGCCCCAGGTGGCAGCAGCATCCACTTTGGCAGAATAGAACCACTGATCTGTATCTCAGCCCTTAGTGATGGTCCTGGGGTTAAGAAGAGCATTGGTTGGTGGAGCTGGTGGAGGCTCTGGACCTGATATCAAGGACCTTGCATTCTAGCCTCTTTGTAACTTGTCAATCTGTTGTTTAAGGATAATTTATCTTATCTATCCTGGATTTTAAATTTTAAAAATGCCTTATCAGTTTCAAATATTAGGTACAAGCTTTTCAAGATGATACAGAACAATCAGAAGTGATCACTGGTGGTGACTTTACCTGGTCAATCTATTTCCTAAATTGAACATTTTTTAATGATTTGGGTCTAGACAAAGATCATGGCTATATTCAGGTTTCTTACTGGACTCTTCTTATCCACTAAGCTTGTATTTATGAAGGCCCTCAGCTAAGAGATCTTACACATTACCTCTCATTCTACCACATGTATCTGGCATCACATCAGAAGCTTTCTAGGTAATTCTAACTCATCTTCACTCAGGAACAAAACTAAAAACTATAAGGTGCCTGTTGTCAGACACAGACCTATACTGATAGACTTTGAAAAGATGGAAACTGTGTGCCAAAATAAAGAAGGCTCACAACTATCCATGGTACTGAATTTTTCCATGGGATATAAGGGAGTGTTAGGATATTCTCCTCATATTGGTAATTAATGGAGGAAGTATGGTTGGAAGCTGATTCTTAGGTGTCAAGAATGAAGTACAAAATGTATAAAGAATGGAACATGGTTGGAGAGAGAGTGCTAGAGTTAGTCTTGGATCATTTGTTTTGTGTGTTAAAGAGAAAGATTAGTTTGTTCTTGTGTGTGTAGGTAGCAGAAGTATGAGTCAGGGAAAATGTGTTAGGAAGGATAACCACATGAATAAGTACAATAAGGTTTGTGTGGAAGCTCCTGGCATTTTGAAGGTCTAGAGTAAGGAGTTTGTGCCTAGATTTCTGAAAGTTTTGAAGGAGTGGGCATAGGAGCTAGCAGAGGTTGATGTTTTACTAGTGTTTTGAACTCTAAGACTCTGCCTTTCAAAGAGCAACATTAGCCTTTTAGGAACTGTGTTAGGAAGTCCTGCTAGGTTAAGGTACCTAATTTCATACTTTTGAACCGCCAGTCATCTCCACCCAGAGAAAGGTAGGGTCAGAGAAACACAGTTGAACCTATAGCTTGGGGGATTAGTTTTTTCTGAATGTGTGGGATCCCTATGAGTCTATGTCACACAACTGTAAGTTTTAATTCTACATACAATAGCACCATCAACAAAATTAATGCATTTTAGACATTGCAATGAAATCCAAATGATGATATATTAGTCTGAGTGATATTTTATAATCCATTCTGAAATAGTCCATATTTTCATCCTAGAAACTGATGCAAGTTCTGTTGTGTCTGAGATTTCATAACTATTCCTGAAGGTCATTTTGTACTTGTTTCTTGTGCTGGAAGTTTATTACTTCTCTTTAGCCAAAAGTTCTGACCCAAACTCTTGGGTTTTGTTTTTGGTTTTTGGTATTGGCTTTTGTTACTGTTGTTTGGTTTGGTTTGGTTTTTAGCCACAAAAATTCTGTAATATATAAGTAACAAGTCCTACTAGGCAATTTGAGGCCTCTACATACATTTCATGGTGAAAAGCTCTCAAGAGAAAATTTACCTTGATATTTTAAGACAATGCTTTTTTAAAGATGAATTTTCTTCCTATAGCTTAGACAGGGCAAGTATGTGAGCTGACTAAAGAAAATGGTGACAACTGCACCATTTACATGCTTATCTGTCCTGGTCATATACCTGACTGATATATCATACCACATCCATAAGGTCAATATAAATTAGATACAGGACACAAAGTAAGCTTTTAAGCTTGAATTTTTATTGTATTTGACTTCCATTTTTTATATCTTGGGCCTTTTAGAATTGTTTAGCATATTTTCTATATTTAGATATAAGCATATCCTTCAGTTTAGACCTATCCTTTTGACATCATTACATGGGAAGTCAATCAATTAACTCATGGACAGGGGGAAATATTCTACTCATTTCCATATTTTTGTCATTATAAGCCAACTCATTTATAAAAATGCTATGAATGATAGAGTCATACAGCATAAGCACAATCTGTGTAAGGGGGGAAAACACCCAAACCTTTTTTTCCTTCTCAGCCAGTCAATAAGCATTTATTAAAAACCTACTATGTGCCAGGCACTGTGCTAAGCATTGGAGATGCAAAGAAAGGCAAAAGACTCTGGCCCTGGAGAAACTCACAATGCACTACTCAAGTTCTACACAATGCCTAAGGCAACAGTAAGGAGCTTGGATTCTCAATGGCTTATACCCATTAAAAGATGAGCTCTGACAAGTCTTACCAGCAATAGCATTACATAACTGCTTGTTGTCCTTTGTTCTCGAAGAGGACCACAATAACATCACCATGATTAAGTGAAGTTTCAGTGTGTCCAACTGTGGCTGATCAGACCAATATGAGCTTGGAATGCTCTACCACAGATTGGGCACAGATAGTCCATGTGAACATTTCGGTGGTTACTCCAAATTTGCACATGCTACATTTCCTTTGTGCTGTCTCAATTCTGCTTTGCTCAAAGAGCACAGCACCTTTACTGATGTGGGCACATCATGCTGAGTGGTCCTGTGCCAGTGTCACTCAGGTTGCAAATCAAATCCAAAGTTCTTGAGAGAGACATTGAGAATGTGTTTGTACTGCTTCTTCTGACCACCATGTGATTGCCTGCCCCATGCAAATTCTCCATGAAATAGTCTTTTTGGCAAGCTTACATTTTGCATTTGAACAACGTGGCCAACCCCATTTGAGTTGCACTCTCTGAAGCATAGTTTGAATGCTTGGCAGTTCAGTTCGATCAAAGATTTCAGTGGCTGGTACCTTATCCTGCCAGGTGATCTCCAGAATATTCCTAAGATAGTTCAAATTGAAGTGATTCAGAGGTGTAGGGTGAGTTCAGGGAGGACCTTTGGTGTGATGGCTGCTGAGCCCTTTTCAGAGCCCTGAAAAGGGCTCTTTCCATTTTGGTGTCCACCTGTTCCACCCACTCTCACATGTGGCTCCAAGAAGCTGTAGCATGCAAGTGGCCACACCCCAGAAAATCCTTTCAAGCAGACAGGTCAAACCAGATTGAGGGTAACCAAGGGGTCTCAAACCCATTGGTGAGTTAGGGGGCTGTCTACCCCAAGCATGTGAAGACCCCTGGTGGAATGGACAAATGAAAACAATGTGTTCCAACAGCCAGGAAGGCTACTGAAGCAGGCAATGTGGAGCGCTTAGAGACACCAAAGACACCAAGATCATCCTCTTCATCTGGAGCCATCACCAGTCATCTTGATGTAGCTATTGTCTAAAGAACAGCCAAGTTAGGTTCAAAGACACTCATCAAGACAAAGCTAACCACAAAGTAATGAACTTTTATTTTTTAACTAAAAGAAGTCCTTGAATTCTATTAAATACAAAGAGTTACATATGTATGGTGAAAAGACTACCAGTATAAATGAAATAACTGACCCTTACACTGCAGCTGAGGGCACTGATGACTATTATGTGACTCTCTGTTGCAGTTAGACTCATGCTGTCAATCAAATGCTAATTTCCATTTGCTATGTATATTTGGTGCTGTAGCTACTATTGTTGTTCAGTCATTTCAGTCCTGCTCAACTCTTCATGACCCCATTTGGGGTTTTCTTGGCAAAGATCCTGGAGGGTATGGCATTTCCTTCTCCAGCTCATTTTACAGATGAGGAAACTGAGGCAAACAGGGTTAATTGACTTGCCTAGTCAATTTGATTTGAATTCAGGGTGTCTTGACTGCAGGTCTAACACTCTATTCACTGTGCCACCTAGCTGCCCATTATGTACATTACCCTACACTAGATATGTGCTAGTGAAACCTCAAATTTGACCTGGTTTTCAGAAAGTAAGCTGCCTCTCTCTTCTTCCTGAACCCATTTATGGGAGGTAACACTTGGTTGATTAGTCTAGGATTGCTTATGTGTGAATTATTCAATTGAATTCTGGGCTACTAGGGAAACTTTCATCTTTTGTTCCCATTATGTATTATAATAATTCAAATCTCCATGCATATTTAGAAAAATGTTTCATCAAGGTCATAACAATATAATAAAACTGAAGTGCTTAATTTAATTCTCATTTACCCATTCATACAATCAACTTAATTTCTCAGATTCGAGTAATTTTGTTCCATCTGCCACTCCAAGCACAGACAAGGTAAGGTAGAGACAATCTGAAGCTTGGATGACGCATTTACCCCTTCACAACAGAATACTAAGCATCTGCCTGATCTGGGACTTAGTTCAACTTTGCATAGGAACTCAGTTTCTTGCAAACTAAAGTCTCAATTACTCTCCTCCTGAGAGGCCTCCTGCCTCTCCCTAATCTCAGTTGTATTCACTGACTACATCTTATTCAGGCTCATGCCCAAAAAAGTAGGTGGCCTCTCTGTTATAATCTTTTTTTTTTTAAAATAAATTTATTTAACTTTTTACATTCATTTTCACAAGATTTTGGGTTCCAAAATTTTCTCCCCATTTG
>JAQQSK010000447.1:0-19144 GCA_028658325.1 Potorous gilbertii
GTATCTTTATTAAATCTGTAACCAATATGGTGAGCCATAGAGATGGGGATACCATGAGACTGCCTAAGGAGGGGAAAACATTGCTCCCAAGGAGAGGCAAACCATTTCTAATTGGAAGTGGATCAGGTCAGAACTTATATGAGGATCAGTAATGGAATGAAGTCCGTACGTAGTCATATACTTTCAGCCTGAATGAGATGGGAAGGCAAGGCAAGGCAAGGCAAGGCAAGGCTTACCATTTTTCTGGTATATTATTGTGGGTATTCCTTTTGATTAAGGGTTTTTCAGTAAACAGTTATTAAAATTACTTCTAATTTTTAAATTCTATGATTTTTAAAAAAATTTCTAGTTTATTATTAATAATCATAGGTATCTGAATAATTGCTACATCCGTTGCATCTTCCTAGGAATCTTATCTTCTGGGTTTCACTTTGATGGAGGAATCCACGAAACTTAATTTTGCTCTATTTAAACCAAATAATTTTTGTAATTAGTAAACAACAAACAATGGAATGGGAGGGTGGGGTTCTTTATTCCTGTTGGCTAAGATATAATCTATTGTAGAAAATAATTTACAAAAATCTTCCTGTTCCTTGCTCATATTTTCATCAAAGATACTATTAATATGTTTGTAGATCACTCTCATAAATATTTTATAGAGACAAGAAAATAGATATATGTATGGTTCATTAGCTATTGATAACTTCTCAACTGTTTCCCTCCTTCCCTCACCAATTTATTGGACCTTCTCTATTTCAGGTATTTTGAGAACCAATGTCAGAATATTTACAAAATCGTATGGCCTCCAGAATAATTGTCTTCAGAGTTTATTTATTATGGTTCAGATGCTCTTCTGTCTTTTGTCTTTAAAATGCTATTTCTACTTTCTTATATAGCACATAGGAGATGTAGATATTCCAATGTCATGATTCACTGCCATTGATAATTGGTAAAAAATGATTATTAGAGAAGTGCTAATAGATCTTTTCCATTTTTCACCTATTGCTTGTTGTACTTTTATCATGAAAGCATTGAGGATCATCTACTGGGTTTCACACCAAACTATGTGCTGCCTTGTTTTCCTTCTACTGTTGTTTTTTTGAAGTGATTCTGTTCAAAATCTTCCACAGTGCCCTCTGTAAGATTTTGCATTTGAAGCTATGTTCTAAACTAGCATTTTTCTTGGTCTGACATGTTTCTTGGATTGGCAAAGAGACTTAAGTATTTGTTGAATGGATTAGTTTCTGGATTATGTGCTCATAATTGTTACAAATATTTATGTTGTTTAAACTTCTGTAGTAAATAGCAATGGTCAGTATATAAGCATTTATTAAGCACCTACTATGTGACAGGTACTATGCTAAACACTTGATAGTAATAGCTAGCTTTTATATAGAATTTTAAAGTTTCAAAGCATTATTTGTTTCACCATTGCAATATCTTTCTCCCTTTTCTCTTCTTATTCTACTACCACCCTGGTGCTGGCCCTCATTGCTTCACATCTGGGCCACTGCAATAGCCTGCTGGTTGGTCGGCTGCCACAAGTCTCTCTCCACGCTAGTCTGTTCTCCATTCAGCTGCCAGTGATTTTCCTAAATCACACTTTCTGACCATGTCCCTCCTCCTTCTCAATAAACTCCAGTGGCTGTCTATCATCTCTACAATCAAATATCAGTCCTCACATTTAAAGGCTTCATAACCCATTCCCTTCCCTGCCAAAACCTTTCCAGTTTTCTTACATTTTGCAAACTTCCCCCCACATCTTAACTACCATGTATTCTTTGATCTAGTGATACTGATCTCCTCACTGATTTTTGAACAAGACACTTCGTCTTCTGACTCTGCACATTTTTACTGGCTGTTCTTGCCTGGAATGCTCTCTCATCTCCACCTCTTTAAATATCTGGCTTCCTTCAAGTCTAGTATCAACTCCCACCTTCTACTGGAAGCCTTTTCCAGTCCCTCATAGTTTGAGGATCTTCCTGTAATGGTAATTTAAATGGGAATATCTTTCCCATTCATTAATAGACCCATGTGACATGTCTGGGTCACATGGAAACCTGAGTCACATGAGTCTGTGGTGGGAGGAGCTTGCCGAATAGGTGGAACAGGAAGGGTTGCAGCATGAAGAGGTAGAGCTAGAGCAGAGGTAAGGGGAAATAGGTCAGAGAGCAGTTAGAACTGGAAAAGGCAGTTGACTGGCATGAGTGAGAGAGCTCATTTGTGATTTTAAGGGAGCTGGTTTGTGGGAAGCCTAACAGAGGGGAGGCTTGGGGCTGGTGTTGCCCTCTGCATTGTTATTGTGTATAGATTTCTTTATTACTGTGATGGATTTAGCTTTCTGGTGTCTGAATAAATGTTTTGGTTCTGTCTTCCACGTGGGAGAGTCTGTGGTATTTCACAATTCAGAATTGTGCCAGGATCTTCATGGCCCCTGCAGGTGCTGTGAATATTGCATTAGCACTCTACTTCACTTTGTTGATTCTTTCTGATTTGATATATTGTGTTTGTTTATAGTAGTTTGTATGTTATCTCCTCCTGAGGGAAACTCTTGAGTTTATGTTTATGTGTATATATAGATACACATATACATGGATACAGGTCTCATGTATGTGTGTGTGTGTGTATATATATATATATATATATATATATATATATACACACACACACATCTTTGTGTGTGTGCATACACCTATGTTTGTATAGATATATTTATTATATAGCTATACATACATTACACATATATACGCATACATACATATACATACGTATGTATATATATCTTTACATCTATACACATATACACTATACTTCTGAAAAAAAGATGAAGCTATGTGGAGAGACCCAAGAGATATCTATTTACCCCTAGACATTCTTTTGTATGTCTCTTGTGTTTCTTCACATAATTTCATCCTTTTCCCAGAAGTCTTTTAAATTCTAATGCCATCAATACACAGCCTTATGGGAAATGGAGTCCTAGAAACATTTCAATGAGCTATTATGAGCTGCTGGAAGATAGGGACAATTTTCTTTTGTCTTTTTGTTTGTTTGTATCCCTAGTATTTACCACAGGGCCTGGTACGTTGTAGGTACTTAATAAATGCCTATGGACTGACTAATATTCCTTCTTTTAGAATAGATATATTTTGACAAAATTATTGTAGAGCAAACTTTGGAAAACTAGATTGGAGATTCTTAGTAGATTCCACTATAAAACTGTGATAGTTTCTCAGGGACAAAAAAAAGTTAAAATAAAATTAAGTAAGAAGTTGTTTTGGCAAGAAAGGAGCTTAGCCTAGTACTCAAGGTTTCTACAATCTTCTTCTACCCTGTCTTTCTAGTAATACTTCATACTACCCTCCTTCTATCCCCTAGGCTTCAGGCCTAATTATACTGCTTTCTTCCACATATACCACATTTTCCATCTCTGCATCTATGCTGGCGGTGTAATTCTCTTCTGGCCATTTCTACCTGTTGATGCCTAATCCATCTTGAAGTCATAATTCAAATACTACCTTGGCATGAAACCTTTTCCAACATTCCCACAAACAAGTTATTACCCCTCATCTGAATTCTTTATACTTCTCTTATGTATATAACGGGAAATACTACTATTATAAATACTTAGGATATTTTAATTTACATTACATTTATCTGTGTGTCTGTCTTCTTTCCATTCTGTAAAGGAGTAAAGGGTAAGACATACTCTTTGAAGGCAGTGCATATTCTTTCTTTGTATTTTTGTGGTCAGTGGGTTCTACCCTCTCTGGACTCTTCCAGACTCAGGTTTAAGCTGAAGGTAAGTCACTTCATCTAACTTATTTACCCCAACTCAGTTTGAAAATGGAAATGTAGTTTAAGATATTCAGTTGTTCATCAAAAACATATCCAGGCAAAGGATTGGTATTTCTGTAGTAAAATATTTAGTTAAGCATGAAGCAAACAGTAAGTAACTCTATTCCCAAGTAAGTATAATTGCATTGTCTTTCTTCCTTGAGTAATTTGGAAAATAAGTCTGTCTCCAAACTCATTACTTCTGTACTGGAAGATTCTCCTGTGGCCAAAGTAAAGGGTGGAGAACTTCATCCATGTAAACCCAACATCTTCACAGGAATAGTCAGTTTTTTTCTATAGCTCTTCCACACCCCAGATAGCTCCTCTCCTTGTTCTGTGGAACTTCAGAGACACCCCTGAGTTTCTAGAGATCCCCATTGTAAGCTTCTGTGACCCTTGGGTCTCTCTTCATGGCCTTATCCTTTTTCCAGAAGTCTCTCAATTTCAACACCCACTTATACTATCAACATACTGCCTTATGGAAAATGGAATCCTGGGAAAATTTCCAATGAGTAACTATAGTAGGTAGGTGGGTCAGGGGATAGAATGCCATGCTTGGAGTCAGGAAGATCTATGTTCAAATCCAGATTCAGAGAATTAATAGCTGAGTGATCTGGGAAAGTAATCTTTACTCTTGTTTACCTCAGTTTCCTCATCTGTAAAATGAGGCTAACTCTAACACCTACCTCCCAGGCTTGTTGTGAGAATCAAATAATAATTGTCAAGCACAGTACCTGGCACATAAGTGTTATATGAGGGCTAACTATTGTAATTATAGTTTTGGTCTCAGGGTTGCTAGGCAGATCAGGGGATGTAGTTTGACTTGACCATGCTTGTCCTATTTATAACTTCTTCAGTTGACCAGAGCAGTGCACTGTATGTGGTAAATGCTTAATGAACATTTGTTGAATGAACAAACTTCGATGATGATCAGCCTTATGGTATGTTTTAATGTCAGACACTAGCAGCACCAAGCCTTCAGGGAGCATTCCTGGAAGTTTCAGTCTCTTTCTGGTATATCTTCCATCTCTGGGACCTTATTTCTATCAACAGCTTTCAATTTGTCCTTGCCCAGATTAAAAATCCCGATTCCACACTTAGGGCTCCAAAATTGTGGGTCCTTATTTGAAAGGGTATTTACACTATGTAATAGAATTGTGCTATTATAGAAAGCCTCCTTTCCAAGGATCATATCAGAGCTGGAAAAAAAACCAGAATAATAATACTCCCCCACCCCATTCCCAAATATTGAGAAACATAGTCCATGATTATCAATCCACAAAGAACCAGGAGATCTACTAGGGCCAGGGCGCAAGGGTTGGGGAGGGGGAGGAGAGAGAATGGCTCCAAAGAAGCAGTGGGAGATACTGGGAAGTATAATGTATAATTCATAGGATGGAGGCTAGAGTGTTAAGACACCGGAATAATTGCACCAGGAGAAAATTGGAAATTAAGTGACAAATGACTGGTGCTACAAGCTACCAGAGCAGTGGCAGTCATGGAGAAACTATCCATCCTAGCTTCCTGATGTCTTTTTTTTAATGTAAGTGCTGTCCCTGCTTTCCTGTTAAGTGTTGAAATGCCAGCATGCAGTAGGAATAGTGATCAAAACTTGATGTAACCCAGACTAAAAATTCCATGGGTTAGATACTTCAGGTGCTAAAGGAATCTATTTACTTCTCGAATGTAATTACTGTAGCATGCAACAACAATTTTGATTAACCTACTCTTGACTTTGTTGCAAATCGTTCCTTTAAAAAAGTCAATTGTTAAATTCGGTGTCAGTAACCTGAGTGCTGTGTCAATAACCTGAGTTACAGTAACCTATAGTCCAGTAACCTGAGGAGAGAAGATGGAAAGAGAATTAGGAACAGTTGGGGGCCACACCATGGCATTAGCTACCTCCAAGGTAAAGTGCAGCTCATCTGACTTGAACAAAACACAGAAGAGGGATTGGTTTCCCCAGAAGACAATGGAAAATTAGGCACAGGGAACATGAAAGAATCAGATATTTTTTGTTCTTCATAGTAAGTGTTAATTTGATTTTTAACACTTACAGTCTACTTAACAGCTGATAATGAAATGAAACAGATGGGGCCATAACTGGGAAATGACCTGGGGCTGCCTGCATATAACACTGGCATAGAGAAAGCATAGGATAAGAAACTGAGCCTTTATCACAGTTAAATGATTCAATGCATCCTTTGTGCTTAGAAAGTTCTGTTCTTTTCACTCTTTCTCAGTGATATTGAATAATTTACATATTCAAAATTTAACTTCATTATTTCTTGTTTGTTTTTCTTTCAAAATTACATTTTCTTGGGAAAAAATCACACATATAAATTGTATATTCCCCTCCCTTTTTAAATATTATTTCCGCAGTCAAAGAAAATTCAAATGGTTTTGCCAGTGCTACCCTGTGGAGTTAGCACAAATTACCTGAGTATAGCTTCCAGATAGTCATAAAGGAACAAACAAAAGCAAACCCTTCTTTTGGATAGCTTAAAATTTCAGTGCTAGCTTTGGACTTCATTGGGTGCAACTGACTCCATATAAGGAAGGTCTAGAGTATTAGAAGGCCAGAGTCAGCCACTGTTACAACCAAAGTGATGTTGGAATGTTCTTATTTGTGTAGACCTAGGATAATGCGAACTGAATCACAAGATCCCAGAATTTTAGAATTTTTAGAGATGTAGTCCCATTCATATCATAAAAGGAATCCCCACTATAACATCAACCAATTAATCTACAAGTATTTATTAAGTGTTTTTTTCTGTGCCAAGGCACTATGGTTTGCTCTCAGAGAAAGCATTTCATACATTTGATCAGAGAATACAAGATATATAGAATGTATAGAATTGAGTAGGAGCAGCTAAGTTACCTAGGATATAGAGAGCTGGACATGGAGTAAGGATGATTTGAGTTCAAATCCAGCCTCAGATGCTAGCCCTGTGATCACAGGCAAGTCACAACCTCTGCTGGCCTCAGTTTTCTCATCTGCAAAATGAAGATGATAACAGCAACTACCCTCCATGGTTGTTGTGAGAATAAAATAAAATAATGTTTTCAAAGTGCTTTGCAAACTTTAAAGCATTATATAAATGATAGTAAAAACACATATATGTAGATGTATTATGTGCAAAATGGACACAGAGTGATTTTTGTGGGGGATGAAACTAGCAGTTGGCTAGACCAGGAAAAGCGTCACATAAAAAGTTATGGAAACTAACTAGGGTCCCTAAGAGGATTCGGTGAGGAAGAGGGACATTCAAGGCATGAGGCTGGACAAATGCAGAGAGACGGAGTTGGGAAATGGAATGTTTTATATGAAGAAGAGTAGGAAGGACAATTTGACTGGAATGTAGAGTATACTTGACAAAAGTTTTTGTTTGAAGATGACTAGTGAAGGGGGATCCACTCCAAAGGGCTTTTGGATAGCTTCCATTTAAGGAATTTTTATTTTACTTTGCTATTTTGGTGAGGTCATTTACATTTGTCTTTTTACAGCTTTTACCTGGTCCTCCTATCTGAGGTCAAGCAGAAAACATGTAATCCCCTTTTTTCACATTACAGCCTTTTAAATACTGAACACAGTTCCTATAGACTTCTTAAGTCTTCTCCAGGCTAAACATCTGTTTCCTTTCACTACTCCTTGTATGAGATAGGCTCAAAGCCACCATTCTGCACCCTCTGCAAAGTCTCCAGCTTTTCATTGTGTTTCCCACCCTGTAGTGCCCAGAACTGAATACAGCACACCACATGATTTTTTTCTCAATTTATTACAACAGTCACATCAGAGTATTGCATTAGGTATAAAACACAATGATAAATAGCTCTATGTGGAGATTGGAGGCATGGCTGTTTCATAATATTATTGTGTGACCATAAACTTGTAATTAATGGCTGGAAAGAACTGAAAATGCTTTCCTGACTTCCAGAATCCCTTTGAGCTGTAGTTTTATAAAACTAAATTTCTAAGGATTATTGGAGAATGTAGGCTCCTTGAGTACAGTAAGCTACCTCCTAGTTATTTAATAAACACAAAAAAAGAAAAAAATGACTAGATGTAGCCACTTAATAAACATTTTTGCTAATAGGGGATCTTACTTTAAGAGAGATGAGACACAAGTCTAAGGGAAATCAAAGAAGAGTCAGAACAGATAAGAAACCAATTAAGACTTTGAAAAACTGTATGCTAATTCATATGGTCAGAGGGAAATTTAAAAAACGTACATAGTACATGGTAATATCTTCTGTTGTGTCTTCCCTTCGGAGGGCTTCTATTCTTACCTGTATTTTTTGGTTAGCAAAACAGCTGTTCCCATTTACTCTTAATGCTTTTAAGTTTTGCTTCTGCCAGAACGACTATTGACAATCTATTTAAAGAGCTTTCAAAAGAATGCTCATTAATGTTAAATATTGAAAACAGCTTCACTCTTACCCTGAAAGAATAAAAGACCCTTCATATAGTAGTCAGTTACAAGCTTTGCAAGCGAGACTCAGATAGCAGTTTGCAAACCCTAAAGGGAAATAATTATTAAATGGCCCCTTTGACCTCAACATTTTTTATCGTGTTTTATTCCTATCCCAGATGGAATATGGGAGGAGTCTGGAATGCAGCATTTCTTTGCTCAAGTCATAAAGGCTAACTGCTTAGTTCTCATTAATTCCAATCGAAATGGAAGTATTCAAACAAAAAAAAAAATCCAAACTGAATGGGTAGAGAATAAACATTAATCTAAATTACTGCCTTGAAGAGTCTCTTCCAAATGAAAGATCTTAGGTTAAGACCTGGAGTTATGTAAGTTTGAATTGTACTGATTATAAACTCAATACATCTTTTCTCTATAGCATTTTTCATTTATCAGGACAATGAGAGCAGATGGTCTAGTTAACATAGAACGTTCTACCACAGAACTACTGAGGAGTAAACAACATGGATGGTTTTGCACAAAGAGAAATGAATGCTTCAGTGGTAGTTGTTAGGTTTACTACTGCTGTTTATTAATTTTGACTTTTTATGATTATTGCCTTCTTACAGGGAGAGCAGAGGGACCCACTGATATTTTTAGTGTTGATACATTTTCTTTTCCTCTTACAGAGGAAAATGAAACATTGACAGTTTTATAAAACATCAATTTCTAGAGATAAGCAATAAAGCCAATTTGTGATATTGATTAAGGTGTGTGTGTGTGTGTGTGTGTGCACATGTGTGCACGCGCATACTATTAGATGTTTGATTAGGAGTGTATCTAAGCGACTTTTTTGGAATTTGAAACATTATAGGACATGATCTAAATGTTTTTTTTTATTTTATTTATTTATAAATGTTCTACAATCACTTCCTTAAAATTAAGATTTTATACCCCCACACCTTCCCCCCCCTACCCCCCTCCCTCCCCATGACAGCATACAATTCTGTATAGGTTCGACATATACTTTCCTATTGAGCATATTTTCACTATAGTGATGTTATGTAGTCACACTGACATAAGTGGAAGAACTCATATAACAAATCAAAACATAATACACTAAAACCGTTTTGATTTGTTATATGATCTAAATGTTATTTTGATGTCAGCCATTAAAAAAGAAAAGATGTTGCTTGAGGACAGGGACTGTTGTTTACCTCTTCTTATATTCCCAGCATTAGCACAGTGGTACAAAGTAGGTGCTAAATAAATGTTTAATGATTGATTGACTAATTGATGTAGAACTTGCCTATCACTTTCTTTTGTCATAGTGCAATGATAGGAAATTGGGATTTTTCAGTAGTCTCAGCACAAATGTAAACCTGTGAGCACTAGCTCACAGAAAATGAAGTCATTTGAAATGCAGACATTAAGACCACTGGAAAGAAATCTGGGACCTTTGAAATGCATAATGTTTATATATCATATGCAATATTGATTCCACACCTGAGCAATGTTTTTGCCTTTTAATATGCTTTTAGAGGTTTGGCTCTGTGAATTAAAGATGGTGCAACTCTATTTTCAATCTCCCCACTAACGTTTGTTTCCATCCATTTGATTTTCATCCGTGTTGGAAATGTACTTTTTAATGATACTCAAGCCATAAATCTTTCTCTAGAATGCTCTGTCAGTTTTAATAAGCACTATGCAATAGCCAGCACTGGTTTCCACTGACAGTAGACGAATGTTAAGCAGCCCTGAAAAATGTTAAGTTTTGAGATAACTGACTCGTTTTCTTAAAGCTCTTTGGGGAGCCTGCGAATTAACAATGCTTCTCACCTGCCTTTTCACACTCCAACAGGAATATGCTAATTTACTATAAACCTGACTACAGCAGCCTCACATCTCATTTTCAGTAGTTCACAATCCACATAGGAACTTGTCGACTGGCATTGGGCATCACCCACAGAAAAGGAGCTGGAACTCCCTACAGTGAGATTTCTGTTTACAAAATAGCCAAGCTGCTTTCATGTTAAGATGACAGGAGGAAGTGTGATATATGGGAGAATATAAATACAGGGCTCTAAGGCTTGCTGGTAAAAGATCTTTGATATGACTCTCTCTTGTGTCATAGTTATTTGTTCATGCGTCTTTCCCCTACAGGGTTGTAAGTTCTCTGACAGCAGGACCTGTGCTGTATCCATCTTTGTTTTCCCAATACATACAGTGCCTTATACACAGTAGGGCTTAATAAATGTTAAATTGGATTGAATCAAATTTTTCTTTAGATATATTTCAATTTTGTTAAATATTTCCCAGTTACATTTAAAATTTTTAACTTTCATTTTAAAAGATGAGATTCAAATGCTCTCCTTCCCATCCCTCCCCCATTACTTGAGAAGATAAACAATATATAAATTATTCATGTGAGGTTATACAAAACATATTTCTTAACAGTCATATTTCAAAATTAAACATTATGAAACAAGAAAAATAAAGAAAAAGTATGCTACAATCTGCATTCAGTGTTCTTTCGGTTATCTCTCTGGAGGCAGGTAGTATTTTTTTATCATGGCTACTTTGAAATTAATTATCTTGGATCCTTATCTTGATCAGAGTTACTAAGTCTTTCCCAGCTGATGAATCTTTCAACATTGCTGTTACTATGAAGAATAGTCTTCTTGGTCTGCTCGCTTTACTTTGCATCGGTTCATGTAACACTTCCTAGGTTTTCTGTATTCTCCTCAGTGGGGATCCTCAATTTCTAATTCTTTGCCACCACAAAAAGACTTACTATAAATATTTTTGCACAAGTAAGTTCCTTTAAAAAATTTTAAGATTTCTTTGGGATACAGACCTAGTAATAGTATTGCTAGATCAAAGGGTATCCATAGTTTTACAGCCCTTTGGGCATAGTTGCAAATTATTCTCCCAAATGATTGGATCAGTTCACAGCTCAACTGAAAGTACATTAGTGTCCCTACTTTTCTACATCCTCTCAAGAATTTATCATTTTCCTGTTGTCACATAAGTTAATTCTGATAAGAATGAAGTGATACCTCAGAGTTGCTATTTTAATTTGCATTTCTCTAAACAATAATAATTCAGAGCATTTTTTTTAAATGTGACTTTTGATAGTTTTGATTCTTTTTCTGAAAATTGCCCTATTTTTGTGCCCTCTGGATCCCTGCTGTGTTGCCAACAAACTTCCCTTTATTCCAGATATCTTTCCTTCATCCTTTCCCTATCTTCTGTCAGTAAAATAAACCTGGCTCTTCTGAAAAGAAAATGTTATCTTCTCCATTATTGGACACTCTTTTTCTCATGGATCCTGAAACATTAGGACTGAAAGAGGAAGCAATAAGCATACTCCTGCAATTTCCTTTCAGTATACTTTTCTGAGTGTGTTGTATCCTTGTAGTAGAATGTATGCTCCTACAGGGCACAGGCTATTTTGTTGTTGTCTCTGTATTGCCATTTCCTACCATATTGTCTTGTATGTAGTTAGTTCTTAATAAAAGTATTTTGAATTATGAGGCTTGATTATTATTGGAATATGTTGTGACATTTGTACTCTTTCTCCTTTTTCTCCAAGTATCTTATTTTTCCTTTCTTGATGCTTCTCTTGTTTTCATCATTATAATTGAAGCCACTGCATCAAAGACTTTGCTATGACATAAAGGAACTGAGTGAATATTTGATGATTTCTCACAACTGTGGATCATTTACTCCAAGAAGAAAATCTGGGAACTTTACTAAATAACACCTCCCAGAATGATCTTAAAAACTCCCTTTGCAAATCCAGTTCAGAAACCTTAAGGATGAAAATGACTCTTTAGAGGTCAAAGAAAACTAACGAAGGCATCAGAGTTCATGGACAATGTGAGCACTTGCCAGTGAGCAGTTTACCTCAGAGATTTGTAAGACACAGATTACATATATATATGGTGGGTTCTCCTAGAAGGGGTCACTTTTTGTTGGGATATAGTGCTTACTGCAGTTCTGTGCAACAACTAGGAGACAGTCTTATGTGTCTCATGTAGAACTGCCAAGCTACCCCCATCCCTTTCCACAACATCTCTTTGGTGATGACCCTCTCTCAGTGTGGCAGAGTGTGTATGTGACAATTTCCTTCTTGTGTTAAGAATTTTGTTCTCTCTGTTTTATATATCACAAACGGTCTAGGATTCTAACATAATAAATATTACTGTGATGTAAGAAACAAGGAATATTTGAAAAATTCAGAGAAACATGGAAGGGCATATGAATTGATGAAGATTGAAATATGTAGTGGAACCAAGAAAACAGTATAAACAATTAGAATAATAGTGCAAATGAAAAGAACTATAAGATGAAGTGAATGTTGCGAAATTATAATAATCAGTCTTGCCCCTGGGACAAAGATGAGAAAATTCATTTCATTGAGAGACTAGGTATAGCATGTTCTGTGTGCTTTCAAGCCTGGTTAAAATGTGCTGATTGGTTACACTTGGAGTGGCAGGGAATTCATGGAAAGAGTATGTCTATGAGTTATTGGCATGAAAAAATTAAGGCATCAGTAAAACTCATCAAACAGCAATAATGGAACCCCACAAACCTTCAACCCCATCCCCACTGTCAAAATCAAGCACAATATCCAACATAAACACTTTACTCCGAAGTCTTTTAAAAAAAAATAATAGTTCCTATCAACCTCTGACTTCATATAAAAGTTCACCAAGGAATGTAGAGGTTGAATAGTGTTGAGGATAGAGTAATGAGCTTGGAGTCAGGAAGACAGTCTATATTTTGCCTTAGACACTTAGACTTAATTAACATCTCTGGTCCTCAATTTCCTTGTCTGTAAAATAAACAAACAAAGATAGGGTTTATATGGTTTCAAATGTATTGGCTCATTCTATCCTCAGTAAAACCCTGGTAAATAGGCGCTATTCTTACGCCCACTTTACAGATGAGGAAACATTTGTGGCTCACTGTTACCCAGCTAGTAAGTGTCTGAGGTAGGATTCAAACTAAGATCTTCCGGACTCCCAGGACTCCACTGAACTACTTAACTACCTCCAAAATGAAACTATTAGAATGAAGTTAGTCCTGTCTTTACGGTCTCTTCCAAATCAAAATCTAAGGCCCCATGAGTCAGGGTCACAATCAGCCCTACACTCAGAGTCTCTTTTCTGAGCTGGTCTCCAATCACACTAGATTGGGATGGGGACATTTCATTATCTGATGACCCTTCTCCCCCTGACTCTTAGGAGCTTCTCCCATCGCCTAACCCCTTTCAGAACTTTTTATTGAGCCTAAAAACTTTGAAGAAAACACCTTGACTTCACGGATTATCCCTCTAACCCTTTGAGTCCTTCTGGGTACAGTTTGACAGAGATTATTCAAATTTCCCTTTGGGCTGCTTCCTATTACTTCTTGGGCAGACTGGATAGCTAAGTATTCCCTCATATTAACAGTTGCCAAGAAAGTGAAGCTAAGGGGAAAAAAATGAATCCTTGATATATAATCTCTATGCTTCATGCTTAAATTCTTTTCTGTAAACAGCTTTGAACTTTTCTAAAGAAAACACTCTCACATAGGGTAATAAATAAATATTCTTCAAAATATCTGTACTGTTTATTCTAAGTCATGCCAATTTGTCGTTTGTCAGTGAGCTAGAAATAATGCTTTCAATTTCTACAGTATGAGCCATCATGAATTAACAAATGAAAAGGCCTTTGAACGCTTACTTTGTGCCAGGAAATATGCATTTTGTAGGCAACTTATAGGAATCTAGATGAAAGCATCATTGAGTCTCCCTGCCTTAACCTTCTTGGCACTGAGGAAGCCATTATAAATAGCCTCACATCATGATTATATGGGTGATAATCAACAGCATTGGGAGAGAAAGAATAAAATAACTATGGCAGGAGTGAAAGGGGTTTCAAATTTCCCTTGTGTTGGTGTAATGGTAATTTTAATGGAAAATTTTTCCCATACATTAACAGACCTATATGACCTGCTTAAATCACATGGAAGCCTAAGTTACATGCGGTGGTGTATTGATAATGCATTTTTGCTTACTAACAAAGTGAAATTTTGCTTCTTAATGGGAAGCTCTTTCCCATCCATTAATAGACCCATGTGACCTGCTTAAGTCACATGGAAGCCTGAGTCACATGAGTTAAATCACATTGAACAGGAAGAGGCAGAGCTAGAGCAGAGCTGAGAGGAAAATGACCATGAGAGCAGTCCAAGCTAGGACAGACACAGACAGCTGGCTAGGGTGAGGGAGAGAGCTTGTTTAAGGGAGTTGGTTTGTGGGAAGCCTAGTAGGGGGAAGGCTTAAGGCTAGTGTTGCCCTCTGCATTGTTATTGTATATAGGGTTTTGTTACTGTGATGGATTTGGCTTTCCTGTGTCTGAATAAATTTTTTGGTTCTGTCTTCAGTGTGGCAAGTCTGTGGTATTTAGGGATTCAGAATTGTGCCAGGATATTCATAGCTGTAGTAGGTACTGTGAATATCGTATGGATGCTACAGATGGGAGGAGCTTGCTGAATGAGTGGAACAGGAAGGGTGGAGCAAAACTGGGAGGAAGTTGGTGAGAGTAGTTGGGGTGGATGAGAGAAGACACAGGGAGGCCTAGCTAATCTTGTGAAGGTTTGTGGGAAGGCCCCAGTGGGGGATGGGAGTGGGGAAGAGGAAGACTTGGGAATGGCTTTGTCCCCTGCAGTGCAAATGTGTACTGACTTCTTGGGTACTATGGCGGATTTGGTCTCCTGGTGTCTGAATAAATACTTTTCTTCTACCTTCTTTATGGAGAATTTGTCATATTTTGTGATTTGGAATTATGCCGGCATATTCATAGTTACCATAGGTGCTGTGAATATTGTCTTGGTGATACAGTTGGCTAATGTATAAAGTGAGTCAAGAAATAAACAGAACAGAGCTAAGAAATTTGTCTCTTTAACAGTTCTTTGTGTTTTCTGCTTTATTATGCTCCATATAATTGTAGAGATGGGAGTTGTACCAGTGCTGCACACCAAGAATATCTAAGAACATTAAGGGTCAAGACTGGTGGTTAAAATATAATATGTCAGAACGAAAAGTGTTGGTTCTGGAATGAAAGGACATGGGTTCATGCCCTGTCCTCTTGGATTCTCTATATGGTTGGATAATCAAGTAAATTACTGTCACTACATCTTTCTAGGCTTCAGTTTCCATTTCTATATAATGAGAGATCAGATGAGCTCTAAAAATACTTCCACCTCCAAAGCCTATGATCCTATGATCTTATGGAATGTGGAATCAGAATATAGGCAACAATGAAATGAGCAGTAGAAAACATTGCCAGAATCCAGCCAGTGTCTGATTCAACTAGAGCTGGAGTTCCATTCTGAAGTTAAAAGAATCAAGGCAGGGAAAGGTTAGATGTATACAAAATTCCAGCATAGTACAGCAATGTTGGCAGTAAACCAGCAAAGTCTTTAGGCTCTCCCTCTGGTAGTAGATATTGTTGACCAAGTTTGAATGTGTAGGTAAAGCCAGTGAGAAGGCAGCAGGTTGCTCTTACCTCATCTCATTAAAAGGTCACAGTAGGCAGATAGAGCATAGACTGGTGTTTATAGGGATGAAGGAAAAAAATATATTAGTTAAATTAGTTAGAAAAATTAAGGTAACAGAACAAGCAGAAGAAAGTTCTCTTGTGTTCTATGCTTAAAAACAACATAGTTCATTTATACCTTCTGAGACTCAACATGGAAAAAAAAGGTGCTGTCGATTTTTGTAGGATAAATTTATTTCCAAGTCATGGTTCAAAACATTTGTCATTCAGTTATTTCTACTAAGACACTTAAAATTTTGAAAAAAATTTCCATTAGGGGTAAATAATTCCTTTGTGAAGATGCCTATCACGTTTTAAAATAATCAATTGACTAATCCATCAATAAAAATTTATTAAGTATCTAATATGTGCCAAGCTCTAGAAATACAAAAAGAGGCAAAAGACAGTCCCTGCCCTCACAGAGCTTCCAATCTAAAGGAGAAGATAAAATGTAAATAAATGTATACAAACAAGCTATATGCAAGTTAAATAGGAAGTAAGTAAAAGAAGGAAAGCACTGGAATTAAGAGGGGTTGGTGAAGGTTTCCTATAGAAGAGAGAATTTTAGTTGGGAAGTAAAGGAAGTCTCTTACTTGCTGTGTGAATCTGGCAAATTACATTGTCTCAGATCTTCAGTTTCCTCATCTTTTCAATCACCTTTCAGATGAAAAGATTGGATTAGGTACAGTTTTCTTCCAGTTCTAAATCTGTAATTCCAAAGTTTAATCAACTGCCAGTTATTTTTGTCAGTTAGGAACAGGACTAATATGAATGTGCGAAATTTTTGGTTAACCCTCAAATTTATTGCTTGTTAATATTCCTTCCCTGTTTTTGCTATGAACATTGCCCTCTATTATATATAACTATAGTGGAAATAACACTAGACAAGTGAGAAGAGCTGGGTTTGAGTTACCTTGGATATGTCATTTCCATCTTGCTTCAGTGATGTCATTAATGAAAAGAGCTAACTCACTACCTAGTTCACAGGAATGTTTTGGGGAAACCTTAAAAGTACTCTAGAAATTTCAGTAATTATTACTGTAAGGTATATGTGGTTGCTACTTATAATATGTAAACATAGTAGATGTGGCTTAGACATGGTCTAGAATTCAGCTGGGAAAATGTTTAAATAACCAACTCTCTGGGGAAAAATATAAGATTGACATATGTTAATGTTTAATTTGCATTATTTACATGTTCTCTATCACTTTTTAAAGTCTAGGTAATCAACAAAACAATAACTCCAGCCCTGACTTGTAGTGTTTGCTGATTTCCAAGGCAAATGCTTGTACTCAGAATTTAACAGCTGTCTGTTCTGAGCTGGAATAAGCTGGCTCCAGCATAACCTTGGATCTGGTCCATCTCATCCATAAGGGATATTGTTATTTCCACTTCTGTGGAGAGTAAGAGAGCTATGCCAGTATAGTCAGCAGCTTAGCTGGTAAGGAGCAAATAGGACCCAGACCCAGCATGACTGTATGATCTCTTCTTCACTCTTTTTTCTCTAAAAGTGGCATCAAACTAGAATTCTCTCTGTCTGTCTGTTTCTCTCTCTATCTCTCTCTCTGTTTCTGTCTGTCTCTCTCTCTGTCTCTCTGTCTCTCTTCACATCCAAGTACAGTAATAATAACAACAGCTACTTCTTATAAGATGCCAGGTGCAATGTGATCAAATATCTCATTTGACACTCATGGCTACCTGGGAAATAGGTGCTACTATTATGCCCATTTTATAGATATGGAAACTGAAGCAGAGCTTAAGTGACCTGCCTAGCATCATACAGCTAATAAGTGTCTATGGCCATATTTGAACTTGCGTTTCCATAATTGCAGGTCTGGCACTGCCCCAAATAGTCTAGGGCCATGATTTAGAACATAGAACAAAGGCACTCACCACTTTCAAGGAAAAGGTCAACACTTAGCATTCTATTGCCAGCTTAGGTACCTCCCACCACAAGCCGGTTACACAAAAATTCATCATAAATAAACTAGGAAACCTTTGTAAAAATTAAGCTGTAAACAGAAATAATGGAATTCATATGGTTTAGGATAAGTGATGAATATACAAGATTAAATGAACTCTTTGGGAGAAAGAGATAAAATCTCAGTTCTGGAAAGACAGTATGATCTCATCAAGGGGAGTGTCCTCTCTGTAGTTTCTAGGGTGGTAGGCATAGGGAATCCAAGGACATATGGGGGTTGGCTTCCCCCTCCCTGGAATCTGCAGATCCAGAGAGATCTCTACTCAGCCATTCGAAAGACTTGCCTTCCTTGATGATCCCTACAAGATCTTTCCTGAAGTGTTCACTTCCACGTGTAGGTGTGCATCTCAGACGGATCTCTCAGTTAAGCAGGTCTCATATCCTCCATTTAAGGAGGATATATTCAGGCCAGTCATCTCTTCATTTCATACCTAGCTGTATTCCTCTGGACTTCCTATCCTTCCCCTTTCCTAACTCCCCTCCTCCACCCGCATTTTTTTCACTTGTCTTCCTCCATTAGCTTGTGAGCTCCCAGAAGGCAGGGACTGTCTGTTGTTTTCCTTTGTATCTTCAGTCCTTTGCACAGTGCTTGGTATATAGTAAGTGCTTAATAAAAATTATTAACTAACTAATCACTCTCTGAGGGCTCAGCAGGTACCATTATAGGGCTGCCTTTCTGGGATCCATTAAACACTTGTGCACGGAGGTGTTACATTTTTATTAACAGCAATAGAATTACTCTAATCAGAAAACAGAAAGGCTGACCAGTTAGGGGGTCTTTGCAAGAGTTCAAATGACAAGGGATGAGAATTTGAACTGGAGGGTAGACTGTGTCATTGCAGAGAAGGTGGCAGATTTGGTGAAGATAAGTGACTGAATAGGGAGGTTGAAGAAGAGTGAGGAGTCATGAATGACACTAGAGTTGTGATCCTAGGGATTATATTTAGAGCCAGTCAGTATATTAAAATCAATCTAGGGTTACTCTGGGCTGTCCAGCAAGTAGCTTAGTCTACAGAAGATCCTGTAGTTCTGTGGCTGATCTGAAGCTCTCAGCTTTAGCTGGGCTTCTTCAGATTAGAAATGAACACTGGCCCTGATCTGACATAGATGGTTCAATCTTGAATGGGCCTGAGGTTTTTCCCCTGCTGTGGGAATTCTTCCACCTTCTGGAAAAAGGACTAAAGAGCAGGGAAATGGCTTACAGGAAAACAGCAAGAGGTAGTATGAGAAGTTAGGAGAATCAATAACGTATGAACTAAATAATCAACTCCTGAAAAATGGAAAGTTATTGAAATTGTTTTTGTAATAATACAAGATTTTATGCTGTTTTA
>JAQQSK010000448.1:0-19173 GCA_028658325.1 Potorous gilbertii
GGGAGAGAGTGGGAAAGGAGAGGGGAAGGAAGGGGAAAAAAATCTAAGCTAGATGGAAGTGATTGTAGAACACTGTAAACAAATAAAATAACTTAATAAAAAAAATTCTATTATTTAAAAAAAAAAAGAGGGGAGTCCAGCAGAGTAGCCCAGCTAAGCAACCTTCCAAAAAACAGAGATGCCTGCCCAGAGGAAACAACATGAGGACACTAGAAGAGAAAAAGACACTGACCACCTTGAGATGCCAGAGGTACCAGCTGCCCATGTTTGTGTTTTTCTATAGTGAATTTCTAAGCATCCTCAATCTTCCCAATAATACCATATGTCTTTGTGGGAGAATGTTCCCCAGGTTGAAGGGGAATAGGTTTTGTCACGACTGGTCTTACTACACCATCTTAGCAAACACCTGTGCTGTAAACTGTGTTTTCTGGCTAATTGTTAAGGCAATGTGGTGACAATGCACAGAGTGATGAGTTCAAAATCAGTCTCAGATACTTAGTAGCTGTTTAACCCTGAGCAAGTCACTTCACTTGTTTGCCTCAGTTTCCTCACCTGTATAATGAGCTCAAGAAGGAAATGGCAAATCACTGAAGTACCTCTGCCAAGAAAGCCCCAAATGGGGTCACGAAATTTGTTGTGGGGGTCCAATTAGGGAATAATTGTAGAGCACTTAGCCCAGTACCTGATGCTTTTAGTAAGTGCCATTTAAATGGTAGTTGTCATAATAATTAGTAATTTTATTATGATTATGTGATCATATATTTTGACTGTAGCTCTCGCCACGCCCCCGGGGCCCCAACCTTTGACTGTGAGTCAGGGGCAGATCCATAAGGAGACCATCAGTAATACATTTTTCCAATGATACCTTTTCTGCCTCTGCTCTTCATGGTTCCTCCTTTGTAAGGTGACTTGACCTGCTCCAGTCTGCTCCATTGCCTACTGGCCTACTGTATTAGTTTTAAAACAGGGGCAAGAGTAGCCTGCTTCTCATGGAGGTCTGAACACCCATAGGCGCATGAGAAGGAGCCAAGGCGTCAAGATCTGGCATTCCAACACGGACTCAAACACTTGTCTCCAGGAATTCACTTTCAATTTGATCATTTGACCTTTCTCAAAGGCAAATAATTATCACCCCCCTTTGCCAAACTGGGCTATCTATTTCTCTTTCCTATGTTTTCCATACTCTTCCTAAAACCTTGGCACATAGAGCTAAAATATTCAGGCCCCACCTCTCCTCCAGCAAAAGGGCAAATAGGAAATAGAAAATTTTCCAAATAGGAAAATCTCCATATGGTTTATAAAATGGAAAAATCTCTATAATACCCCAAATAAAAGTAGGAAGGCTTTAGTGTGCTTTGCCCATTAACTATGAAATTCCAATTCCATAAATATTTATTAAGCGGCTATTTTTTGCAAGGCACCACACTGATCTCAGTGCTAGAAGAAGAAAAGTAGGAAGTAGACCAGAGATTTCACTACTACAAAGAACTCCCAGGTGAGGAAACAGAATTCTACTTTATCTCCTTCTTTCTCCCACCCATCGGATCTTGCTGGGGGCCATCTCCAGTCATCCTCATTTATATTTCACCACTGGACCCAAATGGCTCCCAAGGAGAAAGTGAGGCTGGTGACTTGGCACTGTTTTCCTTCACTTAAATCCAATTCACTTGGAAGTCCTGGTATCTTCCTGAAGTCATGATCCTCTTTGAGAATGAAGAGCAAACAGCAAGGACAATTCTGTTCAATTCTCTATTTTGTAAATAGAGAAATGGGAGCATAGGAATGTTGTATACACTTTCAAATGAAACTATATTGTTAGTTTGGCTAAATTGTTTTACTCTATTACAAAAGACCTCCCACTGCAAGGACTTTCTCTGTAAATGTTTTTAATGAGAGAAAAATTTTGTCAGTAAAACTTTTAAGAAAGGATTCAGTCATTATAAAACAATTTGGTAGTGGTTTTTGTTAAACTGTGAATTAACCCAAGAATAAGGCATTCAAATATTAACAAATCAGTTCACCACTTTGCTTTCCTTAGGCAAATGAACTACATAGCACAAAACTACTGATTATTGAGAATGTTTGAGAAACAAATTCTGACCCGTGAACAATTTACATATGCCATTATGAAAATGCAACATGGCAAAAATGGTATTTGCAGTCATATCCTAAACAGTTCACAAGATGGAGATGTTTCCTTATCAAAGCAAATCTTTTACAATCAATTTACAAAGTTCTATCAACCCCATCTTTCCAAAGCAGAAAACTAGGAATTTTTCCTCTGCTGAAAAGAAGTAATAGATAAATTCAACAAATGCTTATATTTTCAACACAAAGGCAGATTTCTAGCACTTCTTACAAGATTGCCTGTCAATATGTGCATATGATGGGCTTCAGATTCTGGGAACTTCCTTGAGCTCCCCTGGAATCTCATTTAACCTGGCTTTTCATACTCAAATCTGTGGCCATTGTCTGTTGCCTCCAGATTGCCCCACCTGCTTCCCACCTAGTCTGGTATCTCCTGATAGCCTCCAGCTGTTTCCAGCCTTTGATCCTCCTAGGATTCCCTCCTTGGACTTCTAAACAGCCTTCCTAAACCCCTCCTCCCATCACCCGGGACTACCAGATTCCTCCAATACTCTTTTCTGTATTTAAGTCCCACCTTGTCTCCAAGAAGGCGCTCAGATGCAATCCAGCTCAGACACTGTCTAGCTGGATTCTATCTGGCCCACTTGTGAATACAAGTGTTACAAATGCTTAGGCTCCTTAAGAGGCAACCCAAGATGGTGAATCTTTAATAAACTTTGTTTTCTTTGGCTTTAAGAAGGCTTGACTCGAACTCATTGGAGCACAAGCGGGACTGTTGGTATTTTGGGGTCCCCTCTCACCCCTAAACCTCGTCACATATATCCACATACATGTATATAAACGCATATATACTTACACACATGTATATGGATTGTGTGTGTGTGTGAGTGTGTGTAACAAGTGTAACGAGAGAGGTTAAAGAAGTCGTTAATTTCATTTAAAAAAAAAAACCCTAGAAGATCAGTAATACATTACAATACTCTGCAGAATTTTTGCAAATATCAAAGGATGGGATTTTATTTCCTCTAATCTCAAAATATAATCAGATGAATTCAATGGTACCTTTTCACAGTTTCCCCTTGGACTAAGGAAGGTGATATTCTGTTGGGATTTTTAAAAACTAGTTCTTCCCTTTGACCCAAAGATCCTTAAGGTCAAGGATAGAAAGATAGACTCTGTGTATACAAATATTTTTAAAGCAGGACTTTTCATAGGGATGAAGAACTGGAAACCAAGTAGTTTATCGTAGATGGCCAAACAAATTGTGGTACATGAATATAATGGACCATGTAATGCTCTGTAAGAAATGATGAACATAAAGATTTGAGTTAAACAGGGTTAAGATTTGCAAAACAAAGCAAAGAAAACACTATGCAATGACAGCAGTAACACAAATGGAAAGACCAAAAAGTGTACGTGTGTAAAGATAATGACTGAGCACAGGCCGGGATGAAGGGCATGAGAATGTATCTCTCTTTTTGAACAGGCAAGGGACTGGAGTATGGAACACGACAAGGTTGATCTTAACTGATGTTACTTTTGCTGAATTTCATTATTCTCTTTTTACAATTCTTTGTTCTTAGGGATGATTGGGAGGTAAAAAGGTAATGGAAAAGTAAAGCTGCAAAAAAATGTATTAAGAAAAATACAATTAAAAGTTTTCTATCGACTTAAACAATCCTCAGGGAAACTACATCTGAGAGAGTCTAAAAATACAAAATTTTCATCTTTTGAGGTCCTTGATGGATGCAACAATAGGCACAAAAGTTTTCAAAGTGATTTCAGAAGTCATTTTCTTTTGTCTTAAAAGTTTCAGGAAAGAAGCTTCTGAATGCTGAATTCTGGTCTTAAGTTTTCATTAGAAGCTTCCGTTCTCCGTTACTATTATTTTTATTCTGGAGGAAAAATACTAATTAATCAAGATTTTATTATATTTTGTGTAGATTTTAAAACCTGTTGCTCTCCCTTTTCCATATTCCTGAGATTCCTTCCAAAATTTCTGGGATGTCGAGACGTGGGAGACCAGCGAACCTAAGTCTAAATTACAAATGTTAGAATACTTAAACACAAGATGCATGTGGTACAATGGAAAAAGCATTAAATTTGGAGTCAAAAGCCCTAGGATCTAATCCCAGATCTACTTATAACCTATGTGACTTTATGTAAATTATTTCTCTTCTCTGGACCTGTTTCCTCATTTTTAAAAGGAAAGAACTGGATTTAATGATCTCCAAGGTTTTATACACTCACAAATCCTCTGATTCAATGCACGAAAAACCACCATGACCTACACCTAGACTGCTCAAATACTCAGGCACAAAAATCAGTCTTCATTGTACTTTTCCAGACATCCCAGGATAACATACAATGTGTATTTTGTGATAGAGCAGAAAAAAGCAATTGAGTGACAAAGCAGGTAGAGTGCCAGAACTGGCGTACAAAAGACCTGAGTTCAAATCTACCCTCTGACACCAACTAGCTGTGTGAACCTGGGCAAGTCACTTAGCTTTGTTGGCCTTAGTTTCCTTATCTGTAAAATGAACTGGAGAAGGAAAAAGTAAACCCCACCTGTATCTCTGCCAAGAAAACCCCAAATAGGGTTATGAAGAGTTGGACACAACTAAAAAACAGCTGAACTAGAGGAAAAAAAGAATCAGAAGATTCTAGATCCTACTTTTGCCATTTAATAGCAGTATAATCTTGGGCAAAACAGCCTCTCAAAGACTCAATTCACGTAAAATCAGTAAAAATGCATGCCCCACTCTGTCCCCAACTTGTACCTCATAAGTTTACTATAAAGATTCCTAAATGTGAGAGTATTTTTGGCACAGTGCTTTACAATAAAACATAAGGTATTACTGCTAACTGTAACCTCAACTCTTCACATCTTAGGAGAAAGATGAGTTCTCCCAGAGATTAAATCAAAAGCACTGCTCTATGAAATCTCTACAACATTATAGCTCACAACCCATTCATGCCCTTTTATCCTATGTGTTCTCATAAATCCTATACCTAACTTGCTAAGGACTTTCCCCAATAGATTTTAACATGATATGGGTACCAGTTTATGCATCAACATTGGTTGATAGGTGGCAGAGAAATTCTACAAATAACTCACCAAGGCTATCTAAATGAAATCAACATCCATTTTGATAGTTTGGTAACTTGGTGACAACAGAAAGGTGTGAAAAGATGAAGATGAAGACAAATATATGGGAAAACATATAGAAACTTCAAAGCTACACAGAAGTTTTATGACTTTCTATCAACACATAAACCCTGGATGTGGCAAATACTGAGTAACATCACCAAAAAAAGAAAAAGAAACATTCTATCTTAATGAAAAGGAAAAGATTTGTTATCCCTGAATAACTGTTTATGTACAATGAAACCAACAACTCATCAGGGTAAAGATAATTAATAAAAACGATGAGAACAGATATGGCTTACAATCAAAGGAGGTCATTCCTGAATTGAACAAATGAAAAATGAACAACAAATGATTAACCCTTATTATAACTTCATGTCAGAATTTAACCACTGTAAATTTATTGCCATAAGAAGACCAAAAGAGCCCCGATAGCACCTTTAATCAGCAAGTATCTAAGCCATTTGCCAAACAGAGAAAGATGGTAGCCAAAGGCTGCACTGGTTTAGAATATAAACTCATTTGTAGAATCTTACATAAGATATTTTATGATTGTGAGTACCATCATTTTATAAAGCAAAGAGAATCAGTCAAGCATAAAACCAGTTTTACAAAGTCTCCAAAGAACTAAAAAAAGGAACATCACACAGAAAGCAATGGCAAAGTGTATGGTCAGAAGAAACAGGCTGTAAATTATAACCAATAAGAAACTCTGAAGAACAGGAGTAAAAGATCTCATCAAAACAAAAATACATCATTAAGGAAATTATGAAGAAAAGTTGGCCTAGTCCCATGGCAAGATCAATCAATGGTGAATACTCAGACTGCTCTAATGGAAGGCAATCTTAACCCTCTCAATGCCAGGAGGAATCAAGGAAAGCCTCTAACATGGTAAGGAAATATATGGATGAGTCACATGAGATGGACATGTATGAATGAGTTAAACTCTCAGTAAAGGAAACTCCCAAATTGATGAAATTATAGACCCTTTGGAGCATCTGAATATTCCGAGGAGATACCAGGACATCACGATAGGTCATCCCCTCTATTATCCATACACAAACGACCCTTTTCTAATGACACATTCCCTGGTTAATAGAATTTAGGACACTTTTTTAATAGACGTTGAATCATTTATTTATTTTTAACATTCACTTTTTAAAATTTTGAGTTCCAAATTCTTTCCCTTCTTCCAGTTCTTCCCCCACCTATTGAGAAGGAAAGCAATAAAATATCCATTATACATGTGAACTTGTGAAAAACATTTCCACATAAGCCACTTTGCAAAAGAAAGAAAGAATTATATAAAAAAAAAAGGTTTAAAAAAATGCTTCCATCTGCACTCAGAGTTGATCGGTTCTCTCTTTGGAGGGGGACTGCATTTTTCATTACGGGTACTTTGGAATTGTCTTGGATCATTGCATGGATCAGAACAACTAAAGCTTTCACAGTTGATCATTCATACATTATTGCTGTTACTGAGTACAATATTCTCCTGGTTCTGCTTACTTCACTTTACATCACTTCATATATGTCTTCTCAGGTTTTTTGAGACCATCCTACTCAACATTTCTTATTGCACAACAGTATTCCATCACAAGCATATATCACAATTATGTTCAGTCAATTCCCAATTGATGAGTATTCCCTTAATTCTTTGCCACCACAAAAAGAGCAGCTATACGTTTTTGTGCACATAGGTCCTTTTCTCTTTTCTTTGATTTGATCTCTTTGGGAGATAGACCTAGTAACAATATTGCTGGGTCAAAGGGGATGCAGTGTTATACCCTTTGGGCATAGTTCCAAACCGTTCTTCTGAATGGTTATAAAAGTTCACAACCCCATCAGGACACTTCTTATACAGAAGTCATCACTGGTAATACGCCACAACCTATGTATGTTCACCATATTTCACTATAACCTTTTCATGAACCACATTTTTGATTCTTTGCAAAATATGGTTTTCCATAATTTGAAGCAATATAGCATCTATCATGAAGTTTCCTAAATATAATCCAATCTACTCTTCTTCCTAATAAATTTTCCCGCAATCCACTGTCCATCTGCATGTTTGTCCAAGATGTTCATTAGTCATCTATTTCGCTTTTCCTAGATGGATTGTTGAGCCACTATCTCTCAAGTGGTCATGAACATATGTATTAAGAAAAAAAAAACAGAATTCTAGTTGCCCTCAAAAAGACACTTCCTGATAAAATCTGAAAGAGAATTCCACATACCTCTTTGGTTTTTAAGCTCCTTGAAGACAAGGACTGAGTCTGTGTAACTCTGTATGGCTGACATTCAGTAGAATATCATGTATAAATATAAATTATTTTCAATTATGAGGATGATGCCACCGTAACAGCCTTTTATTCCACTGCATTTCCCATCCCACTTGGGATGGTTGGGAGCTCAAGCCAGATTAGCAGGGCATTATAACTGTACCATAATTGGTTATGGTTTCCTATCAATTTTGATGGATCTGAAAAGTAAAGGCAATGGTTCTAACTTTTGGGGTCTACAGTCACTTCTGTCACCTGAAGTAACATGGGCAACTCTTTGTGATCACCCCTATTTCTAGTTTCCTTTATGTCTGATCCCTAATCACTTCCTCAGTGCCTCATCCTTATCTTATCAGTATCTGTACATCTATTCTCCCTCAACTTTGTAGTTTTTCCCACCAGTCATCTGTTATAAATCCCTGAATTGCAATTCTGAAAACGACTAGACTGAGGAAAATGAATTTCATTAGCTTTCAATTATCTGCAATTATACAAGACCTCTTTTCTTCTCCCAACTCTCTTGGGCCTTTGGGCTCTGGAATACAAACTAGATTAAAAAATACAGCAATAGATGAGGAAAGTGTGTAAAAATGTTTCCCTCTCTCTGTCCTGAAGCTATATGCCTGTACACAAATCATGTAGGGACAGTCTCTGTTCTATTAGGCATAATTTGCAGGCCATTAGCAGGGAAAATTCAGAATTGACAGGAGAAGGAACAAGAAATGTTCAGCATCTCAAAGGAATAGCCCTCAATTCTAAAATAATATCACTATACTTTGGCAATGTTCTAGAGGAAATGCCAGAGAAGGGCCATTCATTCTCAGGGGCTGGCAGAGAAGATGAATTAAAAATAGCTCTATA
Source organism: Potorous gilbertii (assembly GCA_028658325.1). NCBI lineage: Eukaryota > Metazoa > Chordata > Mammalia > Diprotodontia > Potoroidae > Potorous > Potorous gilbertii. Next base: position 8,380 of record JAQQSK010000448.1, read on the forward strand.
CCTTCTTTCCATCCCTCTCACTATCCTTTTTCTCCCTCATGACATTCACTTAAGTATAAACTTAGTCACTACCTTCTAATGACCTACATGCCTGGTTCCTAATCTTCTAGACCTCATATTCATTTCCAAGAGGCTAGAATCTAAGGGGATTTCAGTTAATGCACTTACATTTTATTTTCCATTACAGATAATGGTTTTATACAATGTGAAGAGCCAGTGCCATCTGTAAAAGATGTCAATTACTCTGTACATTCCGAAAAGATAAAGGAACTAGTCTCAAAACTTCAACCTTAGAATTATCTGTATTAGCACTAAAAAGAATAAAGAAAGGAAAAATTAATGGAATGGACTGAGTGCATATAGAGAAGAGACCTGGGAAGCATAATTGCGAGAGCACTGTGAGATTAACATACAAATTATCTCAAGGAGGGGAAAATATCAAAGTCATAGATAAAACCTTGGACTTCATTAATACCAAAAAAAAGTTGACCAAGAAAACAAAAAATTACCAACTTATATGCCTAACCTTTATGAGACTCAATCATACAGGAATATAGAGTATTTTTGATGAGGGAATTATAAGGAAACAAGCAGGCTCTTGCCAGCAATACTCAGTGATGGATCACATCTTTACTCTTTCAAAACGGACAAATATAGAGACCAGAAACTCCCATTACACTGATTTTTTTTGTTAATTATATGAAAAAGCATTTGATTCAGTATAGCAAAATGGCATTTTAAAGTCTCTTTACAAAGTCTATATCTCAAAATCATTCAAAATTCCTAGAAAGATGCAACACCAGAAATAATCTTATTCAATGGCCTTCTGAGCATAAACACTAGGTGAGGCATAAAACAGGGAGTTGGACATAAAACAAGGAGATGGACAGGGAGGACAATACATATGTGTTCACAACCATAATGAAGGACCTCAAATGGAACAGGGATTCTTTGTGGATGCTCCTACTAACAGATGACATGATATCTGTGACCTCAAAGCCCCAGTAGAGAACAAGAGGAAGTCCATAAGGGGACAGCCCCAAAGGTTTTGCTAATACCCTGTCAAATTGAATATGTGCTTTTTTAAAAATTACATATAAAAAGACAAAATTTTACATATAATACTCTTTTCCATTCTTCTTTGTCCACTGCAATATTTATGTTTGTTAAATTCACAATTAAAAAAAAAAACAAAAAAAACCAAACAAACATTACTGAGCCTCCTGGAGGAGATAAGTAACCACTCAAGAGTTTGACCTGACCATCTAGACAGGAAAGACTAAACAGATGAAGAATATCTATTGCTGAGATTATAATATATATTTAGGTGAAAAACTTATGTCCATCAGCATATACATCAGAGAAAGACAACATGAAGAGACAATCATTTGGACCCAGAATTGGACAGGAGGAAGAGAGTAGCCTAGATTGTTTTTAGAAAATCATAAAGTTCAATACAAAGTTCTATCTCATTAATACCAGCATTCCATAGGTATTGTAATATGGAAGAAAATACAACTTCCAAGAATCTCCAAAGAATTAAAAATGATAATCACACAGAGGGCAAGGGAAAGATGCATGGTAGGTGTAAGCAAACTACAACATATAGACAGCAAGGAACCACTACGAAAAGCTGAGAGAAAGAGAAGATGAGGCAGTGATGAGGCAAGAGAATGGGAAGACAGACAGCTGGCTAGAGTGCTCTAGCTTGGTACCCTCAAGATGTGAGCAGAAGGCAAAATGGGTAGAACCGCTGTGGTAAACTTATGGTAGGAAATGGACAAATCACACAGGATATACTTGCGTGGATGTGTTACAATCCACATCACTAGAAGGAACTTCTAAATCATCATCTATTGGAGTAATATTTAAGATCCCTATTCATTATCCCAGGCAATTAGGTGGTACAGTATATAGACCAGTGAGCCTGAACTCTGGAAAACTTGTCCTGAGTTCAAATCTGGCTTCAGACACTTTACACCCTGGGCAAGTCACTTACATGGCAAACTACTCCAATATCTTTACCAAGAAAACCCCAGATGGGATCATGAAAAGTCAGACATGACTGAAAATAACCAAACAACAAAGAAACAATAAGGTCCAAAAAAATTTTAGAAAAGGGAGGAATCAAAATGTCATATTATAATTAGAACAGCCAAGAAACAACCAAAAAAAAACCTGGAACTTTGCAAGATAGCAGAATATAAAATTAATCTATATAAAATGATCTATATTCAATAGAAAAAACTGATAAATACCATTTAAAGCAACTACCTACATGAAATATTTGTGCACTAACAAAAGGCATATAAAGAAAAAAACAAACTTATTTTCACAGAAATAAAGAATTAATTGGAGGGATCCATCCTACATATGAATTTCACAAATTAATTAAATTTTCAGTGCCATGCTAATGAAAATATTCAGGATCAACTACTTAGGATTACATAAAAATATAAAATTAACATTTGGGAGCAGGAGAAACAGACAAGAATTTTAAGGAAAGCTATTGAAAAATGACAGGGGAGGTCGCACTGCTGGATTTCAAAATACACTACTATGTTACAAAGTAATAAATAGCCAAACAAATATAAATTGCACTGATGTTCTAATTTGTCTTTTTTTAACTGAAAAAAATTATGAAGAAGAGAAAAATTCTTATTATTTTAGACAAAATAGTGCACTTAGTTTTGTAAAAAATAGAGGGGTTTGTACAACCAAAAGTAATATATGTGTAATAAAAAGAAAAATAAGAAATAAAATCTTTATAACATGTTTGTGTAATGCTTTAACATCTGAAATCTCTAAAGGACTGCTACGAGAATTTAATATGACAGAAAAGGAAACTGATAAATATTGGAGAAGATGTGAGAAAATTAGAACACCAATACATTGTTGGAAGAGTTGTGAACTGATTCAACCATTTCAGAGAGCAATTTGGAACTATGCCCCAAGGGCTGTGAAACTATGATCCCTTTGATCCAGAAAAATAACTACTAGGGATACAACTGTATCCCAAAGAGATCATAAAAAAGAGGAAAAGATCCACATGTACAAAAATATTTATAGTATTTCTTTTTGTGATGGCAAAGAATTGGAAATTAAAGGGATACCCTTCAATTGGGGAATGGGTGAACAAGTTGTGGTATATGAATGTAGTAGAATACTATTTTGTTATAAGAAATGATGAGAATGTGGACTTCAGAAAAACCTGAAAGACTTACATGAACTGATGCTGAGTGAAATGAGCAGAACCAGGAAAACACTGTACACAGCTAATAGCAACATTAGGCAATGACCAATTATAGGAGTTCTTCTCAGCAATACAATGATCTCAGATAAGTACAGAAGATTCATGATAGAAAATACTATCCACATCCAGAGAAAGAACTATAGAATCTGAATGCAAATTGAAGGATACTATTTTCACTTTTTTTTTCTTGTGGTTTTTCCCCTTTGTTCTGATTCTTTTTTCACAACGCTAATGTGGAAATATGTTTAACATGATTGTCCATGTGTAACCTATTTCAGATTTCTCATCGTGTTGGGGAAGGGGAGGAGAGGGAGGGAGAAAAATTTGGAGCTCAAAATCTAACGAAGATGAATGTTGAAAACTATCTTTACATGTTAATGGAAAAAACAAAATACTATTAAATAAAAAAAGCAAAACATTTTAATATTAAAAATAACAATAATGTGAAGAACTTAAAACAATTTAAAAGAATTTTCCCTCTGAATATAAGAAATGTCATTCCTTCATCAATAAATTTGTCAAAAATATGAAGAGATAATTTTCTAAGAAGGAAGTATCAACTGTTAATAATCACTTGAAAAATTATTCTGGTTATTCAGTTATTAATTATTCAATTATTCTGAGAAAAGCAAATCAAAACAACTTTCACAAACTACCTTATTCTCATCAAACTGGCAAAAATAGTTTAAAAACAAAGAGAATTTAGTGTTGGCTGGGCTACGAGAGAATCAGCACATTATTATTTCTACGTTGGTGGAGTTGGGAATTTGTGCAATCTTCCTGGAGAACCATTTGGTTATGGAGCAACGACTTATGTCCTTTCACCTCTAGCCTCCATCACCAAAATGAAGGATGTCATTTACAGAGGAATAGGGCTTTCTACAGATAAGCATATCTGTAGTGGCTTTATTTGTAACAGTTCATTAAGCATTGTCCAAGAAAGGTTAAGGGACTTTCCCTACATCATGCTTGTTGCTGCTGGGACTTTCCCTACATCATGCTTGTTGCTGCTGTTGGTCAGTTGATTTCAGACATGTCTGATTCTTCATGACTCCTTTTGGGGTTTTCTTGGAAAAAACACTGGAACGATTTCCACTTCCTTTTTGGATTCATTTTACAAATGAAGAAATTGAGGCAAAGGGGGTTAAGTGACTTGCCCAGGGTCACACAGCTAGTAAGTGCCTACAGCTGGATTTGAATTTGGGAAAATGAGTCTTCCTGACTAGACCCAGAACTCTACCCCCTGCTGGATCATGTAGGTAGGCAATAAATAACAGAGCCAAGATTGAAACCCTGGTACAAATTCAATTTCATTTTTATAGCATCCAGAGGCTCAGAACCACTGGAAAGATGAAAACGAATCCGTCTCTGCCCTCAGGAAACTTCTATTTTATTGTGTCCACTACACTATAACCAATAACCCATAAAAGTGTATCTGTTAAGACCTAAAGGCTTTGCAACAAATTATCAGGAGAGAAAATACCCAGACCAAAGAAAGAACCAATCCCTGAAGGCTGAAGAAAGATTACACAAATTTAGAAGATAACAAAAGAGAAAGAGAAGGTTGTCTTCAACAGGCAAAGGCCAAAGTGTTTGCTCTTTCACCGCATATTACACCCCTATCTTTTCTTCCATCCACAGCAGAGTTAGGAGTCTGCAGATTTCATTTCTTAAGGTTTGAAGTCCTTTTTTGTTGACAAGATGACATCAGGCTCACAAACTGGGCTCTGAAAGCCAACCTTGCTAGAGCCAAATAGGCTAATCAGAAACACCAGGGTCATGCAAGGAATATTTTGCATCCCTCCCTGTTTTGGGCTCTTTTTCCTCATCCATCAAAAAACCTGAACTCTGAATAGCCTGCAGTGGTAATCGACAAGACTACTATGCTCGTACTATGCAGTAGGCACTATGCTGAGTACTCAGGATACAAAGAAAGGCAAAAAACAAAAAACAAAAAAAAAAACCCACAACAAAAATCCAGTCCCTGCTCTCAAGGAGTTTCCAGTCCAATGGAAAAATTTGGTGAAAGATCATGTTCCTTTCCCTATCTGAGATAAAAGAAAGGGTTACATTAAGTAAATTGCTAGAGCTAGAGCATGAGATGATTTCATGGCCTTGGATGCAGGAACTTTAGAATTCTGGTATGCAGTAGCTAAAAACAAACAGCATGAGCTTAAGACTGCAGAGTGAGGATAGTCACATGCTTTCAGACTATCCTGAAATTCCAGGACTTCTGATTAGGAATAAAGAGTATCAAATTGAAGAGGAATCGTCCTAAAAAATTCTACGCAGTATGACTCTGGGAAGGACTCGGGAATCCATCCTTAGTAAAGAGAGCAAAAAGTAAATTCTGAAATATTTTGGAAAAATAGTTTTCTTTCTCACGAGTCTTTACTCTCAAATATTTTAAACTCAGTGAAACACTTCCCGCAGCTGCCTAAAATAAACATTATCTGCTTGTTCTTCCAGAATATCTTCCTGATAAAGCACATTCTATTCCTACTGACTTGTCCAGCATCATCACATGTCAATCCTCAGAGTCAAGTAAATATTCTATATTTCCATTAAGTCATAGGAACATAAATTTAGAACTGGAAAGAACTTTGGAGACCATCAAGTCCAATTCCCTCATTTTACAGATGAGGAAACTGAGGGATAGATAGGGTAAATGATTTGCTTAGGTTCATACATCTAATAAGTGTCAGAGGGAAGGATCTGAACCCAAGTCTTCCTGATTTCCAAGTCCAGCACTCTATCAACTACTCCACACTGTCTCAACTAAATAGACTACAAAAGATGATGAAAAGCGGTGGCCTAGCTGATCCAAACATTTTTATTTGCCTTTGCAAAAAGTGTTTATGCTTGCATTTGAACAATTTACGACACCAAGGATATAAAGCTAGGTAACTGGAAGGATGGTGATGTCCTCGATGTCCTCAACAGCAACAGGAAAGACTGTGGAGAAAGCAATTGTATTAAGATTTATGAAGATCATAACCCACCCATGCCAACTCACTCTGTGCAACTCACTCTGCCCCACCCAGAGTGAAAAGTGGGGAGATGGCGTTATTACTCTCTGGTCACTGACCCAGACAGTCAACAAGCATTTATTCTGTACCAAGAGAGGCAGCTAGGTATCAAAGCAGACAGAGTGCCAGACTGGAGTCAAGAAGACTCATCTTTATGAGCTCAAATCTGGTCTCAGACCCTTACTAGCTGCATGACCCTGGGTGAGTTACTTAACCCTATTTCCCTCAGTTTCCTCATATGCAAAATAAACTGGAGAACAAAATGGCAAACCACTCCAGTATCTTTGCCAAGGAAACCCCAAATGGGATCACGAAGAATTGGACATGACTGAAACAAATGAAGAACAAACACCTACTATGTGCCGAACACTGTGTGGAGGCAAAAGATAGTCTCTGCCCTCATGGAATTCAATTGAATGCGGGAGTGATCTTAGGGGTATGAGACAATGGCACCTGAATAGCAAGCTCTATGGCTCCCAAGGCAAGATTAACTGCCCTGAGGGACTGATACAGTCTGCTCAGCACAGGTGACGAGGGGAAACCAGTCTCACAAGTAACTATTTTGGGAAGGATGGGGATACACCCAATCTTTCTACTCTCTGATTGTTTACAAACACCATGAAGTCAAGACCACGGTCTCCATTTTGGAAACCACTAAGCTAGATACTGGCATAGCTACAAAGACAATAAAGACATGTTCCCTCTCTCCATGGAGTTAACAACGTAGAAGGAAAAGAAGGAAGATTTACAAATAAACAAATTCCTAAAGGATCAGAGAAATACAACCAAGTCCTACATGGGCTAATAGGATCATAGCTCAAAAATCTAGAGCTGTAAAGGACCTCATTTATTCCAGAGGGAAGAACATCTCTTTTGTGTACTTCAAGTCTCTAGTTTCTCTGTAACTATTAATAGTTAAAATCCTTTGAAAAAAACTAGAGATTTGGTTCCTTACTTTGGAGGCAGTCTGGCACAACAGACAGAGTAGATGTAGAGTCAGAAAAACCAAGGTTCAAATTCCACCTCAGATATATACTAGCTCCATGATATTGAGCAACTCATTTGACCTTTCTCATCTCATTAATAAAATACAGAAAATAAAAGCCCTCAACCTCATTGAAATGTTGTGAGAAGCAAATGATATAATATATGCAACACATTTTGCCCACCACCTTAGAGTGCTATGTAAATACTAGCTCTTTGTACCAGGCAAGTGGGAAATCTGACTCCCTTTACAGAGACAGGGAGACCTGAGAGGAAGCCAGGTACAAGAAAAGACAGAAAATCTTTAAGTCCTGGTGGTTTGTGGTTATAAAAAAGAGACAAACAGGAATCTGGCTAGAGACTCTAAGAGAGGTCTCCTTCTCTGAGATGTGAATTTCCATCAGCAGGAGTTCACATGGGGCAGCAGAAATATTCTCTAACCCCCACCCCCCAGAATAAATGACTACCAAACCTCATTATCAGTAAGACACAACTCCTAGTTTAATTTTTGTTCACTAGAATCTTCCAGATTCTTCTCACGCTATATGTCCTGAATGCTACTCCACAAGACCTAAACCAATGCCAGATATAACAACAGAATCATTTTATCACTTACTCTTACATATGCCAGTAGCATACTTGCTTTGGATTTGGTATTATTTTATCACTTATTATTTCTGGTTCTGGTCTATTGGATTAAAAGCTGGATATATTCAGAAGATCTGGATTCAAATCACAGCTCTGATACTCACTGGCTGTGTGATCATGAGCAAGTCACCCTTTTGACCTCAGTTTCCTCATCTGTAAAATGAGCTGGAGAAGGAAATAGCAAATTACTCCAGTATCTTTGACCCCAAATGGGGTCATGAAGAGTTGGACACAAGCCAACAGTAACAACATGGTCACAAAACTTAGACTCAAAGCTAGCCTCCAGATCTCATGACCCTCCATCCAATATGGTCTTATGTGATTGGCTTCCACTTCCCACACTGGCTTTAAGTCAAAGTCCTTTCTTAGTTATCTAAGTTATCCTACCACAGCTGGGCAGAATGGGTCAGAGACAGCTGTCTAGCAGGCATCATCTAAGAGGCAGCCACATTCTAGAGGGATGGCATCAGTCACATACTGGGAGGAAGTGTTGGCTCCATCCTTGTCATCAGCATGAGCAGCATCTGCTTCATTGCTTGGACCACATGCCTAGAGGCTGAGAAGCAACGTGGATTCCTTCCAGAGAAATAAAATGCTGGTAAATATGAAATAAAGATCAGTGGGGAGAAGTGTTTCCTAGGCTTCACTGACCAGTAAGTAGGTAGACATCAACATAACTGTTCAAAAGAACATGAAGTGTTATAAAGTGTTACTAAGGGAGGCAGCTTGGAGTGGTGAAGAGAATGGTATGGATTTGAAGCTGAAGACCTGAGTTTGAATCCTGACTCTGTCACTCACTACCCCTATAGGTTCTTGGACAACTCAGTTTGCTCATATATAAAATAAAGGAGTTGGACTAAATGACCCTTCAGTTCATTCTAGTTCTAAATCAACAATCCGATGAGCCATTAAAAGGCAGCTAGGTGACTCAGTGAACAAAGTGAAAAAGTCTTGAATTCAGATCTGCCCAAAGATACTTACTAACCGTGTGACCCTAAGCAAGTCATGTAAGCCTGTTTGCCTCAGTTTCCTCCGCTGTAAAAGGTGTTGGAGAAGGAAATGGCAAACTACTCCAGTATCTTTGCCAAGAAAAGCCTAAATGGAGTCACAAAGACTAGGATATGACTGAAAAGACTGAACAACAAACAAGCCATCAATGAAAAAATCCAAAAAGATAAATTATACACCAAGGAGACTAAAATCAACATGCCTGAATTCCCTCATATTCTTCTCTGTGGGAACTGGAATTTGCATGTGATCCTTGTGATGTCTATATTAAGCCTCTCTGGCCAATCTTCTACTAAATAAAGTTCAAGTGGCAAAGAGGTCACAAGTTATTGGGAGCTTCTCCTCCAGCAGCTGACTCTGCCTTGTCTGTAGCTGCTGCCTTACAGAGAGCTCACCCAGCTACAGCTTCTCTCCCGGGTCCTAGCCAAGCGCAGTGGTAATAGGTCACATTAGACTGCTGTCAAATAATAAAGCTGCTCCCTTGCCAAATGCAAGGTATTCTTTACAAGACTCCTGAGTGAGGGAGGCACACTCCCCCGAAGAGTATCTGGAGGGCCTAATCCCAGCTTACACAAAGAGCAGCTGCCCCCCAGTCATTTAACATCCCTGTCTCAGTTTCTGCTGCTGTGAAATGGGGTTGATGATGCCAACTACCAGGGGTTCTGCAAGCCACTTTGCAACCATTATAGAAATGCTCTGTGTTATCATTAAGGCTATTTCCTGATGGCGGGCTGAAAATATAAACCCAAGGTTCCTGAGTGAAGTCATTCATGGGGAAAAAACAAGCAGTTCTCTCTTTCACTACAAGTTACATAAACTGTACTAAATTTTGAAAGTTTCCCCAGCTCCCCTACTCCAAATGTATAGGTAACAACACTTTGGCCAGAGAACATTACTTATAAAGAGCCTAAAGACTTCTAATTGACCCATAATGGAATGATCAATTATGGAGTGGAGTGGCAAATGCACAATATCAACAGACTCCAATAACCCTTGCTTACTGAGCCTTCCTGCAGAGCAGAACAGTGTGCATAAATTGTTTTTTTCAGTAAGCTTTAAATAAAAAACTTTGCTGTTCTATATTTGACAAATATGAAAATTAATATGAAATTTAATTTGAAATTAATTTAAATATGAAATTTAAAATTAACATGAAAATTTCCATATGTAAAGAACAGAAAGAGGACTGGACATGAAACAGTGACTTTTCATTACAACTTGGCACCCTCTCTAATTTAACATTCTTTTTTTTTTTCTTTAACATTTTGAGGTCCAAATTCTCCTCCCTCTAGCCACTACCTCACCCACTGAGAAGTCAAAAAATATAATACCCATTATACATTTGGAAGTCATGTAAAATATATCCCCACCTTTTTAAAAATAATTAATTTTTGTTTTCAACTTCACTTCCATAAGATTTTGAGTTTCAAATTTTCTCCCCTCCCACTCCTTTACCACCCCCCTAAAATGGTATACAATCTGATATAGGCTCTACTTATATATTCACATTTAATATATTCTCACATTAATAATGATATAAAGAAGATTTAGCACCAATGGGAGTAGCCACAGGGAAGCAGAAACAAAACAAAAGAAAAAGAGAGTTGCTTCCATCTGTATTCAGAATCCACAGTTCTTTCTCTGGATGTGGATATTATTTTCCATCATGGGTCTTTCAGAGTTGTCTTAGAACCTAGAGTTAAGTCTATCAAAGTCAACAGTCAAACAGTGTACTGTGTGCAATGTTCTCCTGGTTCTGATTGTTTCACTCAGCATCAGTTTATATACTCACCTTTAAAACAATACTGCAGTGACCAGAGAGCTGGCCTGGGAACCTGAGGTTCAAATCTCGCCTTGGATAATATGTGACCC
>JAQQSK010000449.1:0-19141 GCA_028658325.1 Potorous gilbertii
ACTACACTACCATTGTTGCTAGCAAACGCATGTTGCTTAACTACCCTATGGATCTCTTCTCTGGCCACCACTTCTATGCATGTGTTTTCTCACCATGTTGGAAAGCAAGCTTCCCTAGGGCAGAAACTGTTTCACTTTTATATTAGTATCTCAAAAACATAGAACAGTGCCTGATATATATTAACTGCTTAGTGAATGCTATTCATTCATTCCTTTCCTGAACTCAAGGAGTTTACCATTTCTTTTTTTAAAAAGTTCATTAATTTATTAATTTTTAGTTTTCAACATTCACTTTCACAAGATTTTGAGTTCCAATTTCTCTCCATCTCTCCCATCTGCCCACCCCAAGACAGCATGCATTCTGATTTATCCCTTCCCTCAATCTGTCCTTGTATTTATCACATCCCTCCCTTCTCTTGTCCCCAGTCTCTGTTTTCTTGTAGGGCAAGAGAGGTTTCTATACCCCATTGCCTGCCTATCTTATTTCCCAGTTGCATGTAAAAACAATTTTTAACATTATTTTTTAAAGCTTTGAGTTCCAGCTTCTCTCCCTTCATCTCTCCCTACCCATCCTCACTGAGAAGGCAAGCAATTCAGTATAGGTTATACATGTGTAGTTATACAAAATACTTCTGTAACAGTCATGTTATGAAAGACTTACTATATTTCCCTCCATCCTATCCTGCCCCGCATTTACTCTATACTCTCTTTTGACCCTCAAAAGTGTTTACTTCTAAGCACCCTCTTCTCTCATTTGCCCTCCCTTCAATCATCCTCTCCACCCCCTGCTTATTCCCTTCCTCCCTACTTTCCTGTAGCATAAGATGGATTTTCATATCAGATTGAGTGTGCATGTTATTCCCTCCTTAAGCCAAATCTGATGAGAGTAAGGTTCACTCTTTCCCTCTCACCTCCTTCATCTTCCCCTCCATTGAAAAAGCTTTTTCTTGCCTCTTTTATGTGAGAGATAACTTACCCCATTCTATTTCTCCCTTTATCCTTCTCCCAACATATTCCTCTCTCACCCTTTAATATTAATTTCTTAGATATCATCCCATCATATTAAGCTCACACTGTGCCCTCTGTCTACATGTTTATATATATATATATGTATGTATAGACAAATATATGTATATATATATATACAAATATTATCTTTCCATATAGGAATGTAAATGATTCAACTTTAGTAAGTCCCTTGTGATTTCTCTTTTCTGTTTACCTTTTTATACTTTTCTTGATTCTTGTGTTTGAAAGTCAAATTTTTTCTTCAGCTCTGGTCTTTTCATCAAGAATGTTTGAAAGTCTTCTAGTTCATTGAATGACCAATTTTTCTCCTGAAGTATTAAACTCAGTTTTGCTGGGTAGGTGATTCTTGGTTTTAATCTTAACTCCTTTGACCTCTGGAATATCATTTTCCAAGCCTTGTGATCCCTTAGTGTAGAAGCTGCTAGATCTTGTGTGATCCTGATTGTGTTTCCACAATACTCAAATTGTTTCTTTCTGACTGCTCATAATATTTTCTCCTTGACCTGGGAGCTCTGAAGTTTGGTTATTTTCTTAGGAGTTTTTTTTTTAGGATCTCTTTCAGGAGGTGATTGGTGGATTCTTTCAATATCTATTTTGCCCTCTGGTTCTAGAATATCAGGGAGATTTTCCATGACAATTTCTTGAAAGATGATGTCTAGGTTCTTTTTTTGATCATGGCTTTCAGATAGTCCAATAATTTTAAAATTGTCTCTCCTGGATCTTTTTTTTCTATATCAGTTGTTTTTCCAACAAGATATTTCACATTGTTTGCTATTTTTTCATACCTTTGGTTTTGTATTATAATTTCTTGATTTTTCATAAAGTCATTAGCTTCCTTCCACTCCATTCTAATCTTTAAGGAATTATTTTCTTGGGTGAACTTTTGGACCTCCTTTTCAATCTAGCCAATTCTGCTTTTTAGGGCATTCTTCTCTTCATTGACTTTTGGATTGTTCTATTTTTTACAGTGTTATTTTCTTCAACTTTTTTTTGGGTCTCCTTTAGTAATCAGTTGATTCATTTTTCATGATTTTCTTGCATCACTCTCATTTTTCTGCCCAATTTTTCTTCTACTTCTTTTACTTGATTTTCAAAATCCTTTTTGACTTCTTCCATGGTCTGTGACCAATTTATATTTTTCTTGGAGGCTTTGGATGTAGGAGCTTTGAATTTTTTGTCTTCTTCTGTTTGTATATTTTGGTCTTCCATGTCACCAAAGTAAGATACTATAGTCTTGATTCTTTTCCCAGTTTTTTTCTCATTTCCTCAGCCATTTACTTGACTTTTGAGCTCTTTATCAAGGTAGTTCTCTGCTTCCAGTGGGGAAGGGGAGTATGCTGTCAGCCATTGGATCCCTCCACAATCTGTTCCAGATACAGCTGCTGCCTCTGCCCCTACTACTGCTGCTGCTGTGACTGCCCAGAGCTCCTCCACCCCCACAGGTCCAACAAATTTTTTTCCACTGACTTTCCAATTTGTTCTTGGTGTTTTGGGGTCATGAAATCTAGAAACCACCACAGGAGTCAGAGATTCAGTACCTCCCACCCCAGGCCTGCTCAGGTCTTGTCTGTGCTGGCACAGCCCACACTGTACTATACCCTGATCACTGGACTGTGCTCTACTCTCAGTTCTGTGCAATAGACAGTTCCACTCTACCTTCCAGGCTGTCTTGGGCTGGAGATTTACTTCAGTCAATCATTCTTTGGGTTCTGCAGCTCTAGAATTTGTTTAGAATCATTTTTTACAGGAATTTGCCTGGGTTTGGTGGGGAGAGCTATAACAAGTCCCTGCTTTTACTCCACTATCTTGGCTGTACTCTGAGTTTACCATTTCTTAGGGGGCATAGATCGGTGTGGCCATCTAGTTCAACCCATGAAAAAGAACCTGAAAAAGAACCCAACCTTCCTCCCAACACATTACCAAATGGTGACCCAACCTTGCTTAAAAACTTCCAGAAAGGAAGAGGTTCCTACCTCTAGGTGACCCATCCTAAGTTGGAATGCTTGTGATTGTTTTTTTTTTCTTAAGACAATCAGGGTCAAATGATTTGTCCAGGGTCAAACCACTAGTAAATGTCTGCGACTGGTATTTGAACTCAAGTTCTCCTGACTCCTGGGCTGGTGCTCTATCCACTGTGTCACTTAGCTGCCTTGAAATTTGTGATTATTAGAAAACTTTTCCTAATGTGGAGCTAAAATCTACACCTCCATCTTTGGCACAATTTCTATCTTGATCTGCCCTGTGGGTCCAAGACAATTTTAAACCCTCTTCCACATGATGGCTTTTTCAGTATTCCTAGGTAGTATTTGCATTCCCTCTAAGTCTTTTCTTATCCAGGCTAAACAACCCCCTTGTTCTCCATTTTGTAGAAAAAAAATCAACACAGTTTCTACCTTGAAGGGATATACACTCAAGGATGGATGATATGACATAAGGATGATATGAAGCAGAGTGGGATGGAAGCAAAGGACAGTGAAAGAAATCGCTCTAGGAAAGTTGGGAGGCAAAGATCAATTATGCTGTTCTGTTTTTTCTGTCATGCCTGACTCTTTGTGATCCCATTTGGTGTTTTCTTGGCAAAGAAACTGGAGTTTGCCATTTTCTTTTCTGGTGTATCCACATTTTACAAATGAGGAACTGAGGCTAGTGGTGTTAAGTGACTTGCCCAGGGTCACACAGGTAGTAAGTGTCTGAAGCTAGATTTGGGAGACAGTGCAGTTTAAGCCACCTATCATAAGCTCTGTTGCAGAGTCAATGCTTGGGGAGGGGGAAGAAAGCTAAGAATGGTTGGGATGACCTCTTCCTCTTTCACAGTTTTCCCCAGAATTGGACCTGCCCACAAAGTAGAAAATTTAGCATGCTGGAAAGTACTCTGACTTCATACCCAGAGAGAACTGAGTTCAAAACCTGACTTAGAGAATTACCAGCGGGATGACTAGCATCAAGTCATTTTTTGCTACAGTTTTCTTCTCCACAAAATGAGGACAATAAGACCTACCTCATAGGATTATTGTGGGGAAAATATTTTAGAAATCTTAAAGAATGATGTAAATATTAGCTGTTACTAACAAGGGTTGTCTCTTTTATATACATTATAGTAGTAGCATTCCTTTTTGGCTAGTGGAGATCAGAAGGATGAACAGATGAGAAATGATGCCTTCTCAGCAGACTGCCTATGCCTGTGATTCCATAGGTCCTGAGTAAGCATTTGTAACTTACAAGCCCCAGGGAGCTGTCATACATCTTAGTCTCATCAATGGAAAAAACACTAGAATTGGAAAACCTGGACTCCTCCTCTGACTCTACTTACTACCTGAGTCTTAGTTTCATCATCCGTAAAAGACAGATGACCTCTCAGCTCTCAGCATCTCTGATCCCTACTTTCCAGGATGTTAGGCAATTCAAGAGCTATGAATACAAATGAATGTTTAAACAGCCACTCCCCCAAATAGTTTATCTTGGTTGATACTATGAAACTGGGAAAACTGTGCCCAAGATCTAGATGAGAGAAAAGAGTTTGAAACTCAGGATTGTGCTGCCTGATAGATACTTGTAATCTTGCGTTCTCCCAAACTCCTGATTCTGAATGGAAGGGAAGGAGAAGGAGAAGGAGAAAGAGAAGGAGGAGAGGGAGAAAGAGAAGAAGAAGAAGGAGAAGAAGATGGAGAAGGAAGAGAAGAAGGAGGAGAAAGAGGAGATGGAGAAACCATCCAAAGCCAAGTAATGTGTCCTTTTGATTTTTGTCATGACTTATGATCTTGAACTATATTCAAGGGTTTGGGAAGGGGTTAAAAGGAAGTATTTCTATAGCACTCCCTGTGTGCCAGGCACTGTGCTAAGAGCTTTCCAATTTTATCTCATTCAGTCTTCACAACAACCCATGAATACTGTTACTATCCTCATTTTACAGTTGAGGAAATGGAGTCAAACAAAGGTGAAATATAATAATAGCAAGCATTTTTAGAGTACTCACTAAGTGCCAGGCACTGTGCTAAATGCCATTTGATGTTCATAACAACACTAAGACATAGTCCTGTTATAGCCCCCATTTTACAGATGAGGAAACTGAGGCAAACAGAGGTGAAGTGCCTTGCCTGGAGTCACACAGCTAGTAAATATCTGAGGTCAGATCTGAAATCAAGTTTTCCTGACTCCAATCTCAGCTGAGAGGCAGCAGGGAAAGAAATGCCAAATGGGCTAGGACTATGGAATAGAGTAGGGCTCCTTTTGGAGTCAGAAGATCTAGGTTCAGATGATGGATTTGCTATTTCTTTTGTTTGTCTGGGCAAATCATTTGACCTTTCTAGGTCTCAGTTTCTTTATCTACAAAATGGAGTTGTACTGGACGACTTCTAAGGTCTCTTCTAGCTTTGAGTTCTGTGATTAAAATCTAATGGTGTTTTTTTCCCCAAGAATGTTTTCATATGCTTTTCTTGAAACAAGGTGCATTTCACTTAAATGATAAGCATGTAACTTCACCCTGTCGGTTGTATTCTTTTCTCAGGAGGATTAAATTTTCCTGTAAGATCTTCCTACAAGGTTATATTAGGAACCTGATATATAGACTACTAGAGTATGGAGGAGGAGTTTCTTGACCAGATTCTACTAGTTGCCTGTTATCTTTATGCAGCTTTCAGAAAGGAATATGACCCTTAGTGAGAGCAGGGGCCATATGCCTGCTGTCATAGGAGGTGCCTCAGTGCAAGACTGGTAAATCAGGAATTCTCCCTATGACATGCAAAATTAAGATAATGCTATTTGCACTGTCTGTCTCAGCGGTGGTTGTGAGCACTTAGGCAAAGAGCTGGCATTGTAGAGAGTGTTGAATTTGGTGTCAGGCAGACCTGAGTTCAAATTCAGCCAAGTCATTTAACCTAAGCATCAGTTTCTTCATCTGTAAAATGGTGATAATGATAGCATTTACCTTCTGGACTGGTGGTATGTAAATGTTACTTATTGATCAAGGTAAAGTCAAAAGTGTTACCTAGATGCAAGCTATTTTCTCCCTCCTTCCCCCGCCCCCCCCCCCCCAACTCCCCATGGCTCAATATGAGGGCAGGGTTTTTACCAATTTTTTATAGGAATTATTTAACTGAAATGTTCCTTGGGTGATAAGAGTTTAAAAGGCTTACTCTTGGGAGAACACTGAAAAGCTTAAATCAGAACATGACCCTGTTTCTGGCCTCCTGTGTTCTTGGGATTAATTATGGTTTCTTTTAATTTAATGTCATTTTTTTCCTCTATGGAACAAGGAGAGTCACATTCAGGTTCAGGCTAATTTTTAGAAGAGGAAAATGACATTTTGATGTAATTTATGCATGTGAATAAAGTGCATTAGGAGGAAAATGTTAAGTGGCTCAAGAAGTTTTTAGGCAAATGAATTTCCCTAAAACTTTGCAGTAAATGGAGAGATGGATCATACAGCCCTCCTGCAGTAAGTGGAGAAATCTTAGAATGGGGTGAAAGTTGTTAGCTATCACTTGCTGTTTGGGGGTGGAAGAGGGCTCATCACTCAGCCTGCCAAAATCAAGGTGGGGATCCTGGAGGAGGTGGGCACAGAGCTGTATTCTGCATGAGAGAAGAGGTGGTTTGATGAAGGTTTTCTCAGGCAATGGGAAATGATAATTGAGAAAAAAGATTGAATTCTACAAACTCATTAAGTTCCTGTTGTGTCAAGGCCTGTGAGTGGTGATGAAATACAAAGATGAAGCACTATGGAGGTTCTACTCTCAAGGAGCTTATAATCTAATAGTGGGGACAGGACACAATGCATAAATAAATAAAAATTTAATGCAAGATACATTTTGACAGGGCCACAGTGCTCTAGAAATAAGTGAGGAAATAAAGAGTAGTGTTTCTGGGAGATAAGATGACCTGGATCCAAATCTTACCTTTGATGCTTATTACCTGTGTGACCTTGGGTTAGTCACTTAAACTCCCTACGCCTCAGTTTCTTTATCTGTAAAGTGGAGGACTTAGACTAGATAAAAATCCATAATTCCCTTAATCACAGCTAAAATCCTACTTTCTACAAGAGGTCAATCTTTCCTGATCACTCTAAATACAATGTCTCCTGTCTGCTAGTTATCTCTGGTGTGTCCTGTTTGTACATAGCTATTTGCACATTGTTTCTCTGATTAGAAAATGACTTCCTTAAGATCAGGGATTATTTTTTAAAAATCTCTCTTGATGTTACCAGGGCTTAGAACAGAGCCTGAAGTATAACAGAGTTTAATCGTATGCACTTCATAGATTGACACTGATTAGTACCAGATCCTATGAAATCACATTCATTGGGGAGTTGAGGTAGAAGTGACCGGGGCAGGCTTCATGGCAAAGGTAGTAACTGAATTGGAGCTTAAAGGAAGGTGACATCATTAACAGGCTAAAGTGTAGAAGGAGTACATCACAGTTGTGGAGGATGGCTTGCATGAATGCCAGATGTGGGAGAAAGATGGACAAAATTAGCAAACAGTATATAGTCTATATTTTAGCTGCAATATTTAGTGAGTGAATTAAGGTGAATAGAGTGAAAAAAAGACTGGTAAGAAAAATGGTCTCCAAATTTTGTGGGAGGTATAAATACCAGGATGAAAAATTTGTATTTTCCCTAGAGCAAAGGTTTTTAACCTTTTGTATGGCATGGATCCTTTTTGTCTGTCTGATAGAATGTGAATTCCTTCTTGGAATAATGTTTAATGTGCGTAAAATAAAATGTGTAGGATTACCAAGGAAGTCAAAAAGTCGTGAAAATAATGGCATGGTATATGTTTTTCCCTTCCAACTTTATGAATCTTCTGGAATTTATGTATGGACCCCAGGTTAAGAAACCTTGCCCTAGAGTACTAGGGAGCCAGTGAAGATTTTTGGTCAGGAAAATGAGTGGATTAGGAAGATTTCTTGGGCAAATCTGTTGAGAGGGGAGGTCTTAGAGGCACAGAGATCAGATGGAAACAAGAAAGAGGAGAGAGGAATGTTCAAAATTATTCACAGAGCATTCAAATGGCTTTTCTAAGATAATACTACGTCTCAATGGATGAGCCTTGAGACATGACTTATTCATTTGACCAGTGGTTGGCAATATTGCTTGGATAAATCCTAGAGGGGACTTAACATCCTCTCCTTAGGAGGCTAGTGTACCTAGTGAGTCTGGGGAGGAGGAGAAGGAATAAGAGCTGATGATGGGGAAGAAGGGGGATCCAGCTTAAGCCATCCATTGTGCCCTATCTGCTTCAGTTTCCTCATCTGTAAAATGGGAATAGAAGTAACACCTATCTCTCACATTTGCTGGATGGCTAAAATGAGTTAATATTTGTAAAGTGCTTTGTAAACCTTAACAGACCACATAAATGCTAGTGATTTGATTATTATGTTTCCTTTTGATGCTCCAGATAATTCTCTAAGACTGTAAGCTATGGAGAAGGTGCTGATCAGCGCTAGTAGAGGGAGTTCTTCACTGGGAGCTTTATACCGTGGCAAAATCACACATGAACACATACAGTCACAGAATTTTGAAGGTGGAAGGGATCTCAAAGCTCTTTTAGTTTAACCTATTTGAGCCATGAGTTGCCTCTAAGTATCTTCAAGTGGAAGATCTCACTACCTTCTGAGATATCTTTGGAGAGTAAAGTATTGTATGTGTGTGTGTGTGTGTGTGTGTGTGTGTGTGTGTATGCACACATTAGTGGATTTGGTATCTTGTTGCATTTAGGTGACACAGTGGATAAAACCCTAGAACTGGAATCAAGAAGTCTTAAGTTCACATCTAGCCTTAGACACTAGCTCTGGTCAAATTACTTAAGTTATTTGTGACTCAGTTTTCCTCATCTGTAAAATGGAGATAATTATAGTACCTACCCCACAACATTTTTATGAAGTTGAAATGAGATGAAAATTATAAAGCTCTTTGCAAATCCTAAAGGCTAGACAACAACAGTTACAGCCAATAAGATGATGATGATGATGGTTTGTGGATGTATCTCTTAGACAATATCAGTAGAACTGGGGAAGAGGAACCAAATTTCCACATATCTCCTTCCCTTTACATGCTTGCCAGTTTTAATTGTTACTGAAACAAATGGAGGCCTAAGGGACAGTCTGTGCAAAGACATGCAGATGGGAAATGGAGTGTTGTGTATGCGGAGCAGCAAGAAGACACGCTTGGTTGGATGGTAGAGTGTATGGAGAGCAATGAACAAAAAGCTGGAGAGGTAGGATTGGGTACATAAGAATTTTAAATACCGTTTTTTGTTCGGTTGTTCTTGTTCATTCATTTGAGTCATAGCTGGCTCTTTGTAATCCCATTTGGGGTTTTCTTGGCAAAGCTACTGGAGTGGTTTGCCATTTCCCTCTCCAGCTCATTTTATGGATGAAGAAACTTAGGTGAACAGGTTTAAGTGACTTGCCTAGTGTCATGCAGCCAGTAAGTGTCTGAGACCAGATTTGAACTCAGGTCTTCCTGCTTCTAGGCTTGGTGCCCTTTAAACACCATACAGAAGAGTTTATATTTGATCCTAGACACAATAAGGAATCATTGGACTTTATTGAATATTGGAATCATATGATCAGACTTTCCGTCTAGGAAAATAACTGAATTAGAATGGAGAGAGTAGAGTGGAGAGAGGCTGGATGAAGATGATGGGGAGGTTGTTGCAATAGTTCAGAGGAGAAGGTGTGAGGAACTAAATAGCATTTGTATCTGAAGGAGGAGGTGACTCCTTTTAAAACATATGATAAGGGAAAGAGGGTCCAGGACATTTTCTACCCCTCCTGAGGCCATGTGACCTCTGAGAAATGCACCTGGGTCTTTGGACTTCGTGTTCATTCTTTTTCTGTTGTGGTTAGGTCTAGAGAGTGTACAGTGAGTTCTATACCTGGCCTCAGAAAAACTTGAGTTCAAATCTAGCCATAATATCTCATGACCCTGGGCAAGTCACTTAACCTCTGTCTACCTCAGTTTCCTCATCTGCAGAATGAGTATAATTATAGTGTCTACCTTCCAGGGTTGTTGTGAGGATAGAATGAGATGATATTTGTAAAATGACTTGTAAACTTCAAAGAGCTATATAAGAACTACCTGTGTATAAGTTCTAGATGTTCTAGGTCTTGAGCCTTGGGAATACAGGAGGCCCAGAATTCAGTTTGAATATTGCAGCCACCTCCCAGAAAAGATACCCTAAGGAGCAAGGGTCCTGAGTCATTCACCCAGCAGAAACCAATAGAGATGCTGACAGAACATAAACTTTGTGAGACTAATGATATGAAGGAACTAAGTTGTAAACCTAATTTAAGCTTCTCCCCTCAACCCCACCCTTCAAGAACAAGGTGGGCTCCCAAGATATTAGGGGGAATGTTTGTATGTATGCTCTTGCTATATCCTTGAAGTAAATAATCTTTTTCAAAAAAGCTAAACCTGTTTTAAGTGGTAAAATGGAACTAGACTCTTAACTACCCCAAATGGGAAGATCATGACCGATGGACCTTCAAGCTGATAGCAGAGAAGAGAGACTTCCCACCCGCTTCAGAGTACCTGAGAACCATGCAGGGTGAGAAATGTAACAGAACTAGTGCTGTGAGGATGAGGCTGGTGCAAACATGTTCCATTCATATCATCTGAGTTGTATTTTTCTGCTGCTCAGACAAGGGCTTCCTGTCCCCTTTTCCTTCCCGATGCTTTGTTCCTGTTCTTCTCCTCCCCACCCCCACCAATCAGAGCCCTGTGATGTGCACGTGTTACCTCATGAGCTTTCTCTAAAAGGTGTTGTATTTGTATAATGCAATGTGACTCAATGCTTTGCCCTCAACTATGGGAACAAATGGGATCTTGGCTCTTGGGCAGAGTTGCCAGTTGAAGATTTCATTCTGTTGTTCTTCCTGGTATAAATTAACATTCGTGGTAAGAGACATCTGGCATGGTTTCTGCTTGAGTCATGGAAGGGTGGATCTACTCCAGCCCTGAGAGACTTGGGTTGTCAAAGGGGGAAGTAAAGGGCAGAAAATAGCAACTTGAAAAAGATAAAAACAACCCAAAAATCCAGATCCCTCCCATCTGTAGCATGTGCTGCTTGGCTGAATTTACTGATGATGTCAAAGTGGATGGATCTCTCTGGCATCCCTGGGCCCCTTAATTGGTTGGACACTATTCTGCTGGTGCTTGGCATTAATTTATGAAGACAAGAGTTACCTCCCACAGAGCTCTAGTGCACATAAATAAAATATATATGTAAACTCAAAAAGCCATGGGAGGGAGCAGGGGGAGGCCATATATATACCCTGTATATATCCTCAAATTTTAACCAGATTTCACATGGAATATAAACAGTAAGATGAGGACACAGATAGTCTGATGTTCTGCATATAGTATGTTGCCAAAGGAATGTTTGTTTAGTTGACTTGAATTGGAGTCTCCTCAGGATAATCTCAGTCCCAGGTTCTAATATCTCAGGGTTGCCTTACAGACAATGTTGTCTAATGAGGCCTGCTTTCTAATATCTCTTGACCAGAACTATAACTTAGGGAGGGTGAAAAAGTTTTTGTTCCACAGTGTTGATATTGGGGGTTACCTTATCACCTCTGTAATATGGATTTCCTCCGCCTTGTCTCCACAGTCTTCTGTTGGCATTTGTCATGTGGCACAACCCCATTTTTTCATCTGTCTCCACTCCAGGCTGACATCTGCAAGATACCAACATAGTGGCATCCCTCACGTAGGGTCTGCCCCCTTGCCTCCCTAACCACATGGAGACGGGAGCCAGACTCTTTGGGGGATAGGTCTGCCCCTTTCATTTGCCAATTCACAAGGTGGACTTTGTCATATTCTGTCTCTGATATCATAGCTCCTTTTCCTCTAGGTATTTTTGTGGCAGATGGAGGAATTTTAATTGTGACTCTGCCAATCAATTCTCCTCTTCTCCTGTCCCTCCCCAATTCTCCCTACACCCAGGCACATTAAAAAAAAATCCTCTGGTCTAAGGGATGTGAGGACGTTCGCTAAGATGATTAGACATATATTATCATCATGTAGGGAGATGTCCTGAGCTACAGGTCCCAGTCAATGCTACAGCTAAGGAAAGTTAGACTAAAATTTTCAGCACTTCTGTACAGAAAATGTCTACTCATGTTTATGGTGATGACTGCAAGATCCCCAAAGACTTTCTGCATCATCAAAAGGATTACATTATGAGTCATGCACCATATTTGGAAGACACTCTAGAAAGTCTCAAGGCCAACTGCCTTTGCCTGGAGCATTAAAATCAGTCTAGTCTCAACATTAATTGGAATCTGATGCTTTGAAAATGGATAACCCATGCATGGTCCATATAGGAACTCAGAGTATTACATTAATTACTCTTTTGTCATTTGGGAATTTATTATAAGAGTATATATACCTTCTTTCTCTATTAACTTCTCTCACCCCCATTTGAAAATGACTCATAACAAGTAATAGAATATTTTAATTAAAATTTTAAAATGAATATGGAATAAAGGGACAGAGCTGGGGCAGGTAAAGAGAATAAAGTGATCTGTCTCTTCCCCAAGTCTTAATATAATTCTCAAATGGACTTGTCCCACTTTCCCTTGTATCGTGGGTATTTAGTATGACTCCTTTCTCTTATTTTAAAATTTAGTTCATAAAATTCTATACTTAGCAAACATCAAAAAACAATTAGAATAAATAAGCAAAATAAAAATTCTAGTCCTTTATAAAAAAAGAACACAAATATTTCCAGGTCTTTGAAATAAAAAAAAACACAACAAAACAATGTTATCCAAATTGAACTCTGAGCTCTTTCTGAACTAAGAATAACTACTAAGAATTTTGAATCTTACTTCTTCCCATTGTCTCAGGAAGAGGGGTTTAGGGGAAGAGAGGATTTTAAAAAGACTTACTTGGCTCTAAGGAATACGTAATCTAACTAGAGAATACTTTAGTATACTGGGAATAAAATTGAGAGCTGTTTAATATACTCAAAAACTCAAATGGATCTCTGATTTCTTTTATGAGAATGTTCCCTCTCTAATATTAATGAGCCACTGCCCACAGGCACTGTGGTACTAGATGGCTCCCTTTTTCACAAAGGGGCACCTCATCTCTAGGTGTAGGCATGTGGTCTGGACTGGGTCAATTTTTATTGTCATTTTCTGTTTTATAACATAATACTATAACAAAATATACTTCATTAAATCTTTAACAGTTTTCAAATATTTATTTTTCTCTGTCACAGTCTTTTAAAAGCTCAATTCATTTGTAAGTGTCCAGATGAAAAATAAATTATTTTGTCTAACAGCATTTTTGTTACAATGATCTCTCAAATTTCACAATATAAAAAATTTAGAAATTCAATAATAGCCTAAACAATATCATGCATTTTAAACAGGAAACAAAACTCCTTCCCCAAAGAAAGGTAACCGATGCACAGTATGAATCAGATATGGGATAGGTTATTTTACTATACACAAGAAGAGTGCCAAACAGAACACACATAAAAACACATATGACAAAAAGAAACTTAAATGGGATCCAGTAACTTAATTCATTTTTTTGTAGCAATTTAGGAAACTGATGCTTTAACTTCACCAGAACATAAAGAAGGTTTTAGTTTTAATAGCTGGATAATCTACATTTCACCTAGGCTTTAAACTATTCAAATAGCTCATGGTAGATAATCTACTGGTTAAAAAAACAGGCTTGGGTTAATCCTTCTGTTAGTGGTCATGCTCTTTAAAGCAGAAACTCCAGGAAGAAATGGAACAAAGGATGTCATCAAAGAAACATAACAAAAAAGATAGGTTGATCACAGGGCCATGATAGGGGATAACTGATGGATGGATCAAATGCTGTATTGGCATCTACACACTGTGAAGAGATAGCAAGAAAGGCACTCAGCATGTTGAGTAGATTCCTTGTGACAAACTTGTGGAAGAACTTAGATAAGCATAATAAGGATGGACAGGTGTGGATGAAGCCAAGTCTAATAGAACCATATTGTAAAGATATCATTGAGAATGCGTACTTTTACCAGATTAATAAAAGAATAAGATATTTTGATAAGAATGAAGTTATAGCAACACAAAACATACGGTGTTCCTTTATTATCAGTGGAAATTTGTATCTTTTAATGCAAATCAATTACTGTATAATCAATCAATTAAAAACCATTCATTAAACACCTACTATGT
Source organism: Potorous gilbertii (assembly GCA_028658325.1). Lineage (NCBI taxonomy): Eukaryota > Metazoa > Chordata > Mammalia > Diprotodontia > Potoroidae > Potorous > Potorous gilbertii. Next base: position 14,209 of record JAQQSK010000449.1, read on the forward strand.
ATTGGGCACTATGCTAAGTGAAATAGCTCCTGCCCTCAGTGCCTTTAATTTGCAAAATTCTATACTTAGTACCCATGAAAAAAAATTAAAGTAAATAAGCAAAATAAAATTTACAATTCATTAAAAACAACACATTATCCAAATTGACCTTCAAGCCTTTTCCAAACAAAGAAAAACTAATAACCTCCATTTCTGATTTCTCTTTTCAATTGGTCTACTCTAACTGTTTTACTTGTTTGGTCTCAGTGCCATTTCTTGTAGAAGGACACCTGGGACTGTGATGCTACATTCATGTGGTAACTCTATTGCCCTACACAGGAAAAAGAACTTGCTATAAAAATCTTGCAGATCTTTTCTATCTTTCTTCTATGTTGACCTCTTTCCAATTCCTCTCTTACTTGGATATCTTACCAAAATTTTTTTAAATTTCCTTTATTTCCCAGTGCTTCTCTTTGTTTTATGAAGTAATATAGCCCTTAATTTTCCACCATCCTTTCCTTAAGACATTACAAAAGAATTTGTATTCTACTGCCATTGCCTTTGACTACCAATATCTCTTGGTTTGGAAAGAAAATCATGTTTTTGACTTCAGTGATTTTTGGGACCTTTTGGTCTCCTTACCATATATGGGTAATTAATTTACATTGGTAATAAATTTACATTTACATTGAATGAAATTATTGTAATTAGCCTTCCATCCATATTTTATGTTTCAACATCAATAACTTGTTTAAACAGATCACGTTGAAGTTGTTTTAGTTTAATTTCATGTAGTGTCCTTTCTTCATTTTTATTCTTCTAGATTGCTACTGATTTTTAACAAGTTGGCAATCTGACAAACAAACCATCCAAAGAAAAGGTTTGTAAAATGCTTTAAAATGTCCAGAGTGCTTACTTAGATGAACTTATTTGAGCTCACAGCAACACTTTGAGTCTGGGATCATTATCCTCATTTTACAAATGGGGAAACTGAGGCTCAGAGTGACTTGCCCATGACCACATAGTATCAAAGAAGGGATCTGAATCTGAGGTGTTTCCAACTTCAAGGTTAGTTCTCTGTTCAATCAGACACTGAACATGAATTCAGGAGACTGAGTTTGATACCTTGGCTCCGATACTTACTACCTGCATGACCGTAGGCACATCATTTTACCTCTCTGTGTTTAAACCTCCTTCATAGTAAAACAAATTGCTAATAATTGAATAATTTATTTTAAGATAGTCCTTACAAGTGGTTGTAAGGAAAACACTTTGTACAATTTTTTATTCAGTCTTGTCAGACTCCTCATGACCCCTTTTGGGGTTTTCTTGGCAAAGATACTGAAATAGTTTGCCGTTACCTTTTCCAGCTCATTTGACAAGTGAGGAAACAAGAGTAAGTGACTTGCCCAGGGTCACACAGCTGTAGTATCTGAGGCTGTATTTGAACTCAGCTCTTTCTGATTCCAGGCTCAGTGCTTCATTGCTGCACCATCTAGCTGCTTACATTTGTACATTTTAAAGAGGTATATAAATATAATTCATTTTTTATTATGTATATAGGTTCTTAACAGCATTTTATCTAAGAAGGTCCAGGTACATGCTGCTGCCCCAGCTTATAAAGTCTTTATGTGAACATTGAAGTACCCTGAGATGAGTAGGGAGGGCAACAGCATAAAGAATGTAGGATACAGACCAGATGAAATGAGTTGCTGCAAGGCTAGGGTATCCCAATCTCAGTCAACAGCAAATGGCCTGTAATTTATTTCCTATTAACAGGGCAGCTAGGTGGTGCAATGGATAGAGTACCAGGCCTGGAGACAGGAGGACCTGAGTTCAAATCTGACCTCAAATGCTAGCTGTGTGATTCTGAGAAAGTCAATTAGCCCTGTTTGCCTCAGTTTCCTCATATGTAAAATAAGTTGGAGAAGGAAATGGCAAACCATTCCTGTATCTCTGCCAAGAAAAACCCAAAACGAAGAGTCAGACATGACTAAAATGATTGAACAAGAACAACGGAATAAATAGTATATTCTCCTTAAAGAAGCTTCTGCTACTAGCTTAGATGTTTCAATGCAGAAAATGAATTGAGGGGATGGAGAGAGGAGGAAGAAAGAAAAACAGAAAAAGGAGAAAATTGATGTAAACATTAATTTTTTTCTTTTCCAATTAAGTAATGCAGAGAAAAATATGCAGGCTGATCTAGCACCTGAGGCACAGTGTCTGGGTATATTGATCATTTTGAGAGTTTCTATGGGGTGGTTGGGGGTGGTTGTATGGACCTGTGATTTCAATGATAAAAGGAATGCCTGGTGAGAGTGAGGAAACTTTCTCTCCCAATGAATCCAGCCAACTGCTCTGAAACTTAGAGTTGTGCCAAGGGAATTAAGGAGTTAAATAATTTACTCATTTGTCATACAATCAGTATATGTTGAAGGACCCAGTTCTACCCGACTCTGAGGCCAGCTTGCTATCATAATTCCAAAATGATACAGACATCATAAAATTTTGAAAATTGATAATCTACCTAAACTGTGATCCTATTAAATTCTCTGTTAAATAAACAAGAGCAATGAGGTATGATGAAAATTGCCCTGGATTTGGAGTCAGAGAACTTGAGTTCAAATACTGGCTCTGCTGCTTCGAGTCTGTGTGACCTTGCAAAAGTCACTGCGCAGATTCCTCATCTGTAAAATGCAGAGATAAGACTAAAAATATCTTTCAATTCTTGTCTATGATATTTCTGCATCTCATAGATTAGACCAGCTGGGTGGAGCGATAGTGCACAGAGCACAGACTCGAGTCAGATCTGAATTCAAATGCAGCCTCAGACACTAGCTGTGTGACCTGGGCAAGTCACTTAACCTCTATTTGTCTCACTCTCTTCATCTGTAAAATGGGGCTAAGACTAACACCAACCTCCCATGGTCGTTGTGAGAATAAAATGAATTGCTATCTGGAAACTACTTTGCAAACCTTATAAATGCCAGCTCGTACCCTGTTAACTGATTAACCATATGCTTGTGTTTATCCTGTTTTACCCCTAGCTGGTGATCATGCATGCTCTGTTGAAGTGGCTTGCAGGAAAAAATTTAAAAGATACACTATCATCTTAAATTTAAATTCTTCATTGTTGATTATTTCCTTATAATCAGTAGCATTTCAAATCCTTCAGAATAATTTAAATTGGATAACTAAATAATTATCCTCTCCCCCAGGACTTTTAACTTTTTCCGTGTTCTCTAAATCAACTCTCTAGGGTTCACTTGGTTATATGATGACTTCATAGTGATTGGCTTGAGTTTTTAGAGTCTCTCTTCAGGAAGGGTTCCTGCTGTTTTCTGCTATCTATTAAGTTCTGCACCTTAGCCTGAAGCTAAGTTATTCAGGCTGCTGGATTTCTGATTAACAATTTCCAGGCATTCTTGATGTGAAGGCTTCTTATTCATAAGAATCATTCTTATTCATAAGCATTCATGCTGAATATTTAAGATTGGTAAGGCACCCCTAATTGTTAATATATATAATAAATTATAAAAAGTTGTCAGTAATTCTTTTAAAGAAATTTGTTTCCTGTTCATCCCAACAGCCCCCTGCTTACAAAGGGTAATACATATTTATTCAGTCTGTAGAAGATATATTGACTTATTTATCTTATTGATTCATGCTGAATATTTTATTGGAAAGGGAATAAGCATTTTCATAGTGTCTACTATATTCCAGGCATTGTGCTAAGTGCTTAACAAATTATTAGCTTGGTACTGTTACAATTCCCATTTTACAGTTGAAGAAACTGGGCTAGAATTCACCGATTCACCTAGACTAGAATTTCTTTACTTTTCATGACATCTGAATTTTCCTAGCTGGCCCAATATTTCGTCTTATCATCAGTCCTGTCCTTCAAAGGCTGGCTGGGTAAGCTACAGGGATTGATTTCTGAATGAGGAAATAGGAAGAGGAAAAAAACCCATAGTCCTAATTCAATAATTGGTTATTAGTACAAGAGAAAAATAATCACTTCTCTCAGCATCCTGGTCTACATCTGTAATTGTCAGAGAAAGAAATTAAAATGGGTTGACAAGGTGTGTTAATTACTGTTATTACTCCAAAAACAGGATTTTTCTCTTCTCTGATAATTTTGCCTTTAAAAACTTAAAAACTTTTAAAGGAACTTTAAAAATATACCATTTGATTTATATAACTACTGCAAATTATTTTGTGAGCTACACAAAGCATGAGCTCCCCTCCTGGAATTTGTATGTGAATTATGGATATAATAGCTGTCATTTTATTAGAATTTCACAGCTGTTACAGAGTTCTTTTCCAAATTTTGTAAAAATTTAATAAAATGATTTACCTATTATATTTTATATGAAATCATAAATGATCTTTGTTATATTTTGTTGTTGTTCAGTCATTTCTGACTCTTTGTGACCCCATTTGAGATTTTCTTGGCAAAAATACTAGAGTAGTATACTGTTTCTCTCCCAAACTTTTCTTCAGAGCCTACCAAACCCTGAGCTAGCTCTGGCAATGCATGAGTCAACCTCATTGTCAATGTTTACATCCTTGGAAAGTACACCACCAAAGTAAGTGAAACTTATCCATAGCATTCAAAACTTCTCCATTTGTTGTAACTGATGGTTCCACATATGGATGATGTGGTGGCTGATGGAGTACCTGTGTTCTTTTGGTGTTGGTTGTTAGGCCAAAATTAGCACAGGCAGCAGAGAATTGATCCATACTTTGTTGCACCTCAGCTTCAGAGGCTCCATTGAGTATACAATCATTTGCAAACAGAAAACCATGCATCAACACTCCCTCCACTTTGGTCTTGGTTTGTAGCCTTTTCAAATTGAAGAACTTACCACCAGTGCAGTATTTGGCCTTGATGCCATGTTCATCCTCATTGAAAGCATTTGTCAACATGGCTGAAAATATCATGCTAAAAAAC
>JAQQSK010000450.1:0-19140 GCA_028658325.1 Potorous gilbertii
ATAGTCAAACATACCAAATTCCCATATTGGCCATTTCCAAAAATATGTGTCTCATTCTGCTTTTTAGTCTATTTGTACTTCTCACTCAGGATAGCATTCTTCATCATTGGTCCCCTGGAATCATGCTTGACCAGAGTATTTAAATCTTTCAAACTGTCGTACATTTGTGCAATGTTAATGTTACAGTGGGTATAGTTTTCCTTGTTGCACTCACTGCACTCAGCATCAGTTCATACAAGTCTTCCTAGGTTTTTGTGAAACCATCTCTTCCATAATTTCTTACAGCACAATAGTATTCCATTCCATTATTTTATCATAAGTTGTTCAGCCATTCTCCAATTGCTGGGCAACCTCTTAGTTTCCAATTCTTTGCTATGATAACTAAAAAAGCTTCTATAAATATATATTTTTTTGTACATAGAGGTCATTTTCCTCTTTTTTTGATACTTTTGGGAGTATAGACCTAGTAGTATTACTGTCAAAATGTATGCACAGTCAATATTTTTTTTGAGGTGGGGCATAGTTTTATGTTGCTTTCCAAAATGCTGGACCAGTTCACAGCTTCACCAGCAGCACATTAACATGCCTATCTTTCCACAGCCCATCCTACAATCATCATTTTCTCTTTTTTTTATCTTTGCCAATGTGATGAGTATGAGGTAGAACATTATAGTTTCTTTTATTTTCATTTCTTAAATTATTCATGATTTTAAGTACTTTCTTAAACTGGCTATTGATGGCTTGAAGTTTTTCCTCTGAAAACTGCTTGTTCACATCCTTTGACCTTAATCTATGGGAAAGTGGTGTTTGTTCTTTTATATTGAATCAGTTTCTTATACATCTTGGATATGACACTTTTATCAGAGAAACTTGCTGTGCATCAGCTTTCCTCAAAAACTTTAATTTTATATGATTAGAATTTTTCATTTTATTTTCTGTGATCCTATTTATCCTTTGTTAAGAACTTTCTCCCTACTTATAGCTGCAAAAGGTGTTTTCTTTTATCTAATTTTTTGATATCACTTTTTATATCTAAGTCTTGTATCCGTTTGGGCTTGTTTGGGTATATGATGTGAGTTGTTGTTTTATACCTAATTTATGCCATATTGCTTTCTAATTTTCCCAGTAGTTTTTGTCAAATAGTGAATCTTTATGGCAAGAGATGGGGTCTTTGGATTTATTGAAAACTATGCTATTATATTTGCTTGATTTTGTAGGTTATGTTTCAGTAATTGGCATCTATTTTTAAACTTGCACCAAATAGTTTTGATGGTGTATAGTTCGAGAAATGGTACTCATTATGCCCCCTTCTTTTTCATATTTTTCATCATATCCCTTGGGATTCTTGATCTTTTTGTTGTTGTTATCTTTTCTAGCTGTCTAAAGTAATTCTTTGGTATTATGATTGATATTACGCCAAATAAGTAAATTAATTTAAGTAATATTCTTTTTATTATATTAGCACAGCCTATCCATGAGCAATTAATATTTCTCTGTTTTTTAGGTTTATTTTATTACTTCTTTTTTCCATTCTTTTACATTTTTCATTTAACATTGAATTTTATGTCTCTTGATTAATTTCTTCCCGTCTTAAGAGTCCTTTTTCCTTTGAGGTTCTATTTGGATTCATAGTGGAATTACTCTCTTTTTTCTGGATTTATACCTTGGGCTACCTTCAATCCATAGTATTTAACATGTTGAGTATTTTTTTCCTGTTTACTCATAGCTCCAGCTTTATTTTTTGGGCTGGGATTGTAACCTCAGGTCAGGATCTGCTCCCTTCTATAATCTTGGTTGCTGTGAGTAGGTCTTGCTTGGTCCTGGGTACTGTGACTAAGACTAGACTCCATTCTCTATAGGAGTTCCATGGTTTTGGCATGGGCTTCTGGTGGATTGACTTAGGTTTTGATCTCAACCTCTTCTGTGTTTCATTCTTGAGAAGTATGACTGGCCCCAAAAAGATATTGATTGCTCTGGTAGGTGCTATACTAGCCTGGGCTCTTTCAACAGCCCAGCAACAATCTAGTTCTTGTAGTGGTTGGGGCATAGGCTTCCTGGTTACTGGTCTGATCCTGTGTTAGCCTTTTGTCCTGATGTGGCTCTAGATGTCCTATACTAGTAACTGGTCATGCTCTATCACCTGCTATGTCTTGATCAGTAGCTGCCTTGGTATTACTGTAGTCCTGTATCTTACTGTGGCTAGGGCATGGGCTGACTGGATCCGAATTTGCTGATTTGGCCCCATTTCCTGCTTCAGGTCTGGGTAACTTGTGCACTGTGCTTCACCTACTGAACCCTCATAGATTTCTGGAAATCTTAGGAAATCCTGGACTGCATAGAGGGTCTTATAGTCATTTCTCTTTGGTTTTATTTATAATTGATCCTTCTGATACATTTTTTTTAGAGCATTCCTAGAGGGTGTTTTTCAGGATCTCCTCTTGAGCCAGAAGGCTCAAGTTAAATTTTTTCAAGCATAAGTAGGCACATGATTAGACATGGTGATATACTAAAAAATAGGATTGGCTCTGAAGTCAGGATTTTAGTTCAAATTCCAGTTTTTCCATTTACTACTTATGTCGTCTTTTGGAAATTCTCCTATCTTTCCTTCACCCTCCTTATCCCCTCCCCCCACCATTCTTAACTCTGATGGCCATTACTTCCAAGATCCCTTTAAGTTCTCATTCTGCGATCTCTTCTCTTTAATTGGAGTGGGTCTCCCAGTGGAGGAATTTCAAGAACCACATCTCAAACTCTTTTCCAGACAGTTTGGCTTTTCAGTCATCCCAGGGGAGTAGTAGCAATTTCCTGTCAGCTTCCCCAAGGTGAAAAATATGAAAACTGTAACTGTAAGAGAATCAGGACAGTATAAGACTGGCTACCTACAAGCTTCTGGTAGCCCATATAGCATCTCACCACAGATAAACAATTCATTGACTTTGTACCTGACATGAAAATTCATATTTTGTTCAAGGACAATATTAAAAAAAATCAAAACTCTTCCTTTCTCTCAGACAGTGGGGCATAGTTTTTTCTTCTCTGTAGAATGAAAGAATACTTCGAGTTAGATTGATTCTAAGGCCCCTTCCATCTCATTCTATGAGAAATTCTGTAAATAACTGCATAACTCTTTCCCTTAATCCTACCGCCACATTTCCTCCTTTAGTTGGCCAATAGAGAGGAAAGAATCAGGCAAGAATTGTACAGGATGAGACAAAGGGCTTAGAGGTTTTTGATCTAGTCCAACAGAGTTCTATGGTTTTGTTGTTTTTTAAACAAAGCATACTAACTACAATGTAGTTTATTCATTGTTACAAGCATTATATGGCAACAGTTACTCTGAGTTTTAATAATAATAATAGCTGACATTTATATTGTACTTTGAAGCTTACAAAATATTTTTTGTACGCAAGTCATTTCTCCATAACTTCCATTTTTTGAGTATCCTTGTTTAATCTTTGGATGGGAAAGCCCTTCATAAGAGGATTCCCGTTTGACTTCATAGTCTCCTCAGCAGGACTGTTCCTGGCTTTTTGTTTTGTTTAAAAGTATGTTGTATTTTTCACTATGTAACCTATTGACCTAAAAAAGAACCAAACATCTCTTGGCCTCAGTAACATATTGAACCATCAAGAATATCACATGAAAGGAATGAACATCTGGGGCTGATGTAGCTGAGCATCCATTTGTCGTTTTATGTTGGTGTCCTTAGTGCGCAGCACCCTTGCTCTGTACATAGTAGTCTCTTAATACATTTTTGTTGAATTATTGTTTCTGAATGATGTAGGGTTTTCTAGTAGGCTAACTCACCGATGATCTTATCATGTATCTGATGTTTCATTGCTTCATTTGGACAGTATCTTAACCCTGAATTATGTTCATTAGAAACATTGTTTCTTTTCTCATATATCCTTTTTAGCATATTTCATTAAGGATGTTCAGTAAGAAAGCCAGAAAATGAAAGCCACTTTTTAGCTGTCATTCAGAAAGAAAATAAGGGTTAAAACAAGTTGCTGTGACAAATATAGATTATAGAGGTCTTAGTTGGAGGGAAGAAGCAAGGAGAGATACATTCTTTTCTTTCACATGGATGTACCCTCTGGCTGCCATATGTACATGGTTAGGAGATGCTGACAAGCCTGGAAGGGCTGTAGAAAGAGCTATGTTGGCAGATAATAAATGGGGCTTCACTTTGCTTTCTTGTAGATGCAGGAAAAAGCAAAAGACATCTACATGACTTTCTTGTCCAGTAAAGCCTCATCACAAGTTAATGTGGAGGGACAGTCTCGCCTAAATGAGAAGATCCTAGAGGAACCTCATCCCTTGATGTTTCAGAAGCTGCAGGACCAGGTAATGCATTTCCTTTTTCAATTGAATTTTTTTTTGTTTTTTAATGAACAAAGATCTACAATGCCATTCATGGTTCCAGAAGAGTGATGATGAGTATGTTATTTGTTACAGAGATGTAACAAATCTCTGGATATGGTGTGAGTGTGTGTGTGTAAAACCATTGAGGGAATTTCCTTTCTTTGACCATGTGTAATTGTTATAAGGAATTTGTTTTTCTTTTTTTCACTTTAATGGGCTGGGGTTGGGAGGGAGAGAATAGATTTCTGTTAATTTTTTAAAGTTAAGAAGTTGGGGGTGGGGGTTTGCTAAGATAGGAAGCATTGCACACACTTTCAGATGAGGTCACTGTACTCGTTTTACTTAACTATCTTGCTTTGTTAGAAGAGACCTGTCAGGAAGTGGAACTAATCTTTAAATTTTTGTAATGTAAAAACCAAAACATATCAATAAAAGTTTTAAAAATCCCAAAGATCTATTTTCTTCCCCTTCTCCCCTGCCTCCTTCCCCCCATGGAAGGGGAAAAGAAACCCTTGTAACAAATTACAGCCAAGCAAAACAAATTCCTGCATTGGCCATCTCCAAAAAGTATAGGGCACATTTTGCACCCCCAAGTTGAAGAACAGTTATTGTTTTGCTTTGGTAAAGAATAAGAGTAGAACTTAGAGGCCATATATCTCATCCCTCTCATTTTATAGATGAGAAAACTGAAGCCAGAGAAGTTAAATGCAACCCAAGGTCACATGAACAATGAGAGGCAGAGCTAGAATTTGAATCCAGTTCCATTAAAGTATTGAAGTCACGTGTTCTGTAACACCCATACATGAATGCATGTATATATGTGTGTATGGCATCCCAAAAGTCTTAACAGTAGTTTTATGCTTTTAAACTTAAAAGCTATAAAATGTAAATTGACATGAGATTTACTGAGCACTTTTCTTACCACAACTATAGGTAGTGAGAAATACAAATATTTTTACATTCATCATTTACAGATGAGGAGACTGTGTTCACATAGCTAATATGCTAATATTCAAACCCAGGTCTCCTGACTCAGGGTTCAGTGATATTTTCATTATATAATACTTCCTATTTTTGTTATCTGAGAAAAAAATCAGTTATTTGCAATAAATCATTCCCTTGTTTATGCCTGATAAATGAAGTGATTATACTTCTAAATTTTAGCCTAAATTTATACGTATGGTTTATCAGAATATTGCATTAGTTATACTTTATCTATAGACCTGTATCTACATAAAGTAGATATAGCAGTGATATCCTGTTTGAAGAGGTAGTTGATAACAGTATCACTGCGTGTGTGATGAGCATTACTTCCTGTGGTATACTCATATGAAAACTGGCCTTTGGTTTAATTAGTTGCTAAGCATTCCATTTCCGGTCATCTTGTCCAACCTCCTTATTTTACAAACAACATTCCACTCTGATCGCTGTATTTTAGCGGTGGTCAGATCAAGACAGAATGCAGTGAGATATGCACCTCTTTTTTCTGGGCACCATCCATTTTTTTTTTAATGGAAACTAAGACTGAATTGGCAACTGGGTAATCTGAATGATGTACTTTTTGAGGTTGTAAGTCCATAGAAATCTTCTTCATGAACATGTTATTGTCTAGTTCCATCTCACCCTATACTTCTATGGTTTATTTTTTTTTTTAATCTGACAGCAGGACTTTTTTCTTCACTATTATGTTTATTATTATAAGAGAGAATGTCATTCCAAAGAAAAATGAGAGTGGCCTAACTTGTGAAAATTTGATCCAAAGTTGCTAAACAGTTGATCAACTAGCAGACTTGGAAGGATAAAAATTTTTTCTAGATGCATATACAAAAAGACATTAAAACTGAGACTGAAATAATCAGAATAATATTGGCACAAGTGAAGAAGCAGATGGCTTTGTTCAGTTCCATGCTATGGGACTGAGCCACATGTAGCAGTGTGGAGTACAAGTGGCAAAGGAGGGAATTTTAAGTGACTAAAAGTAAGTAACTTCTAGGGGCCCTTGTTAAAAGCTTTTGTTTGAGAAAATGGAAAAGTTCCCTCTCTCCAAACTGATATATGAATGAAAGTGCCCTCTTTAAAATCAGGACTGGTTCTAAAACAAATATTCCAAGGACATTTTGGTTCCCATTTCACTTCTCTAAAATTCTAGCTCTGGAGAAGTTTTGTTGACAACCACCAAAATACACTTTCAGAATGGTTTCTAGTTCTCTTTCTTTCCCAAAGGACCTCCTACATGAGTCCCATTTCCATAAGTAAAAGAGGGAGAAACTAAGCAGGGGCATGTTTTGAATTAATAGGTTTCATGTAGTTTAAAATAAAAGCGAATCTCAGCAGATCTGGCTTTGCATGAGGCCTCTTGGCTTTGTGTTAGAACCACCAGAATAGATTGTTCTGCACTTTCAGTTCTCCCAGAACATACTCATCAGGGAAAATTTAGATTGTCTTTAGGTCTGCATCCAAGTATAGAAGCACTTCACTTATCTGACAGCCTCAACTATCCAGAACACAACTAAGAACCTGAAGGAAAAGAAAAGACCTCTGAGTGTCTAAAACAGATATTAAGACATTCATAGTTCACAGTTCGGTCATTTCAGTCCTATCTGACTTTTCATGACCCCATGTGGGTTTTTCTTGGCCAATACACTAGAGTGGTTTATTATTTCCTTCTCCAGCTTATTTTAGAGATGAGGAATAAACAGGGTTAAGTGACTCTCCCAGAGTCACACAACTAGCAAGTGTCTGACTCCAGGACTGACACTCTATCCACTGCACCACCTAGCTGCATAGATATGTATGTATGTATCTTAAATAAATACAGAGTGAGGAAGTGGAGGCAATCAATGTAGATGACTCTTCATGTCTCCCTTTAATAAATCCCACACCCTATGTATTTTGCTGCTTCTAATCAGATAGGGTCCAAGAAACTGCTTAGCTACATTTGCCAAAATTCTGGTTTGTTTTTTTTAAACAACAAATAGGCACTGAATGATCACTTAAAGGGCTAGTTTATGACTAATTTCCAAAGAAAATTGTTTGTTAGACTTCCTGTGACTAATGGATCTCTTCTCACATGATAACAAAATCACCAAGTGAGATGATATAGAGTGAAAAAAAGAGAACCCAAGACAGGACCCTGGACAATGCTCACAGCGGTCTTGTGACTCAATAAAAGTGAATGAGAAGGAGCAATTAGAAATATTGGAGGTGAACCAAGACAGAGTAGTGTCATGAAATTCTAGAGAGGAGATAGTAACCAAGAGGAAGAGGAGGAGGAGGAGGAGGAGTTCAACAGGGTCAGATCTGCTGAGAGTCAATAAAAATTGAGAAAAGGCTCTTATATTTAGCAATTAAGAGATCATTGGTAACTTTTGAGAGAGCAGTTTTTGTTGAAGAAAGAGGACAAAAACCAGTGTGCAGAGGGTTTAGAAAAGAGTAAGACAGAAGACACATGATATAGATGGCTTTCTAAAGGAGTTTAGCTTTGAAGGGGAGACATATAGGATTATATTCAGCAGAGATAGTTGGATCACGTGAGGCGGGCTTTTTGTTTGTTTTTCATGGATGAGAGAGACATGCAGGGGAGTTTCTAGTTTATTAGGAGAGATTAAATATAAAGGAGAGGGAATTGAGACTGAGGGAGGTGAAATGTGTAGGCGCACATTGCTAGTGTGTAGGATTCAAATGTTAAGTTTTCCTGCCTCTCAGTCTGATGTTCCTTTGTTGTGTATACCCTAGGGTTGTGTTATTAGAACTGAATAACCTCTACAGTCTCTTTCATACATATCGGTATCTTCTCAAATGCCCTAGCTTTCCAATTCCTCAATTTATTCAGTTCCCATCTAGACAACAGATATCTAAATATTGGTCGAATTGAACTCAGTATTGACAGCAGTAACGTGATAGCTGACAACCTGATTCTGATGTAAAACACAGGAAAATGATAAAAAAAAAATCAGACATACAAATGAATAACTCAGCAGTCTAGGTCATTTAGCTTAGCAAGGTAATCAATAACCCTACATAACTCAATAGTTCCTAGGAGCATCAATATATTGCAGAATCATAAAATAATTGATGTTCACAGTTGCTCAAGTTCAGAAATGGATCCTCAGAAGGTGTCCAGTCTAAGCCGTAATTGAATAAGAACTCTCTATAACATAGCACACAAGTGTGTGTGTGTGTGTGTGTGTGTGTGTGTGTGTGTGTGTGTGTGTGTGTAAGACTTCTAGTGAGGGTGAGCCCATTACTTTCCGAGGCAGTCTTTTCCATTTTGGGATTGCTTTGGTTGATAGGAAGCTTTTCTTTTTTCCCGTTTCTCAAGCATAAATGTCCTTCTTTGCAACTTCTACTGACCAGCCAGAACAAGTTTAATTTCTCTTCCATCTTGGTTCTTGTAAATGGCTAACATGGACTTCCTAAGGACTAAATAGCTCCAATTCTAAATGTCCTTTACTTGATCCTCATAGGCCCTTTAATATTCTAGTTGCCCTTTGAATGTTATCCAGATACATTACAATCATGCTTACAAGATCATATATTTAGAATTTCAAGGGGCCTTAGCAATTCAGTTCAATTCCTCATCTCATATATGAGCAAATTGAGATTAAGAAAAGCTGAGTGACTTGCCAAGAACTGACAGGTAGTAAGTAGCAAAGCAGGGATTTGAATACGTTTCCTCTGACTCCAATACTCTCATGACTATAAACATATTATTTTTTTGTTTCATTTGTTTCATTTCCTGCTTTTGTGGTTGTTCAGTCTTTCAGAAGTGTCTGACTCTTGGTGACCTCATTTGGGATCTTCTTAGCAAAGATACTGGAGTTGTTTGCCATTTCCTTTTCCAGCTCATTTTATAGATGAGGAAACTGAGGTAAAGAGGGTTAAGTGACTTTGTCCAGAGTTACACAGCTAGTAAATGTCTGAGGCAGGATTTGAACTTAGACTCCAGGCCTGGCATTCTATCTACCATGCTACTTTGCTCCTGAAGCAACAATCAATTAACATTTTCTTCATTTTGTTAAAGAACCACTTATTTCAGTGGCCATTTCAATGACTCCTATATGCACATACAGTCTACTTAGCTCAGTTGGTTAGAAAATGATGTCAGTGAGGCCAAGATCCTGGGTTTGATTACTGTGTGGCCCAGTTTCAGTTCTCTGGTCAGACTCTGGCTAGTTGACTTGCAAATGTGTCTTTGTTCAGTAGGAGTGATTATCTCAGTGTAAATAAATCCTTTTTACTGAAAAAAAAATCTCTAAGTATTTGGTTGGATCATCTTTGTACATTAAGGATGCTACCTTTAAAAAAAAAGTGAAATACTCCTTTCTCCTCATTTCTTTCTGAATACTAAAGTCTGATTCATCTGCCACCTTCTTGTCATCAGCACCATCCATAATTATTATGAGAAAGACAAATGGCCTTTATGAGCTGGCAGTCAGGAGTCTGCGTGACCTTTGATTAATCACCTGACTTTCCAACAAGGATCTAACTATTAAAATGGGCTTTGTTATCACATCTCATGGGACTGTAGATTCAACAGAATCCAACATTTATTTTAAGTGTGCTAACATTTAAGTCATTAGGGAGACAAAGACAAAAACAAGCAAACAAACGAATCAAGAACCAATTCCTTTCCTCTAGGAGCTTATATTCTACTATGAGATACAACATTTATGCAGAAAACTAAATGCAAGATAATTGAAGGAGGGTGGGAACACTGACAATTAGGGGACATCAAGAAAAACTCCTGCTAAGAGATGGTACTTGAGCTGAACTGAAAGGAAGTTAAGAATTTAGAGAAGGTGAGCAAGTCAAAGGCCCTGAGACCAAAGATAGAAGGATGAACACCCGGTGGGCGAGGGTGACTGGGATGTGGGTTGTGTGAAGGAGAGTAATGCTAAAAAAGATTGGAGAGGCTGAAATCAGCCCAAAGCACTGTGCTCCTGAAAATGCCCACTGGGGTCCAGCCATCCTATCTCTCTTCACAAATCATAATAATCACATTTTCTTTTTCCCCTTTGTTTATCCTTTAGATGCCCCAAGGTTAATGTTACAAAAGGAAGGTAGCTAGGTGGTACGATGGATAGAGCACTTGGGCTTGGCTCAGGAAGTCACTTAATCCTTTTTGCCTCAGTTTCTTCATCTGTAAAATGAGCTGGAGAAGGAAATGACAAGCCACTTTAGTATTTTTGCCAAGAAAACCCTAAATGGGGTCATGAATAGTCAGACATTACTGACAGGACCGAACAGCACCCACAAGGAATGTGGAATTCAGGCTTCAAAAGACTGACCCTCTGAGCATAGTTTGGCATGGTTCAAATGACTCACCTCTGTGTCCCTCAGTTTCTTCACTTTAAAATGTAGTTATTAATAGGTACGTACATCATCAAAGTCAGTGAATTTAATGAAGACATTTATGAATTAAATTTACATAAACAAAAATTTTATTTGCACCTACGTCTTTCTTTGTTTTTTTTTTAACATTCATAACTTTTACTCTTTCTGGTCTATAGTGAAGTTTCTTCTTAATTACTTGTTTACAAACATTTAAAAATGAAATGTTGGTAAAGCATTTTGCAAAATTTAAAGCACTATATAAATGCTAATTATGATTACTGCTGTTGTTATATATTGTATATAATAATAACATATTATATATGTTATTATATGCAAGTATTCATGCAGCAAACATCTCCATCAGATTTCTGACGATGGTTTTCATTGTTGTTTGACATTGAGAAAGCCAGGATGGTTCTAGAGTATTTCCCCTGGTTACTAATGGAAACTTTGAAAGTTCAGTTTATAATGTGAAAAGAGACCAATTAGTCACAGGCAGTCTAACAAACAATTTTCTTTGGAAAAGAAAATGTTAGGGTCAGTCTGGACTGCCACCAGATCTTGGGTCAATATGATGAAGCATGTTCCTGCCTAGAATATGTGATTGACAGGGATCTGAGGGGCTACAAATACCTTCCACTGGAAGAGGATTCCACAGCTTTTCTGGAGAAGGACATCCTAATAAGTGGCTCTTACTGAACAGCATATATTTAACCAAATTGTGGGTAGTGGGAGGAAGAGAATTGTTTGTCACTCAGGATGCTGGATTTTAAAATAAAACAGCTTCATGGTGACATGAGTGTGAAGGATTTAAAGTGAAAGACTTCTTCCTTCCTTCCTTCCTCTCTCTCTTTCTTTTCTTCCTTTCTTCCTTTCTTCCTTTCTTCCTTTCTTTCTTTCTTTCTTTCTTTCTTTCTTTCTTTCTTTCTTCCTTCCTTCCTTCCTTCCTTCCTTCCTTCCTTCCTTCCTTCCTTCTTTCCTTCCTTTCTTTCTTTCTCTCTTTCTCTCTCTCTCTTTCTTTCTCTCTTTCTCTCTCTTTCTCTCTCTCTCTCTGTCTCTCTTTCTTTCTTTCTCTCTCTCCCGCTTTCTTTCTTTCTTTCTCTGTCTCTCTCTTTCTTTCTCTCTCTCTCTTTCTTTCTCTCTCTCTCTTTCTTTCTTTCTCTCTCTCTTTCTTTCTTTCTTTCTCTCTTTCTCTCTCTCTCTTTCTTTCTTTCTCTCTTTCTCTCTCTTTCTCTCTCTCTCTGTCTCTCTTTCTTTCTTTCTCTCTCTCCCTCTTTCTTTCTTTCTTTCTTTCTTTCTTTCTCTGTCTCTCTCTTTCTTTCTCTCTCTCTCTTTCTTTCTCTCTCTCTTTCTTTCTTTCTCTCTCTCTCTTTCTCTCTCTCTCTCTTTCTTTCTTTCTTTCTTTTCCAAGTAGCAACTGAACACCAATTCTGCCCCTTTCCTGCCAGTGCTCTTTGTACTGTAAGGAACCCTATCACTACTTCCCCTGGAATAAGGAGGAGATTTTTGCCAGGGCTGCTGCTGTGAAATAGGGTTGTGACTGGTGATTTCTTTGCATATACCCTTTTATAGAGATTGAGATAGGCATATAATTTTTCAAGGGATGGAAAAAACCTCACTTTCTCCTCTGCAGACTTTAGGGTCAGAGTCTGCTGTCAGCTACAATTTATCCAGAAAATGTCACTATTGCAATAAGAGTTCTATCTATCTATCTACCTATATGTGTGTGTATATATATATATATATATATATATATATATATATATATATATATACACACACATATGTATGTGTGTATGTATATATGTATGTATATTGGTGTGTACGCACACACACATGAATGAATATGCAAACCTACAACTTACCTTATGACCATGGGCCAGTCACTTCCTGCCTTTTCTTCCTCACAGACAGAACCATAATTAGGAAATTTAGCACCTGGGGCAATTCATTTGAGTGGGGTTAGGGAAGGAGGAATTATCCTCTAAAGTATTAGTATGCTTAGATATTATTAAAGTAAACTGGAGACACAGGTCATGGGAATTGAAGAGAAAGATACTGGAAAGGTAAGGGTATGAGGGTAGAAAACACCAACAAATCAGGTATTGAACTTATTTGGGACAGTTGAGATGACCTGAAGGACTAGAGTTGATAGCACCAAGAATCTGGGCAGAGACAATAAATTCCAATAAAATTGACCATAGGGTCAAATACTCACTCCTCTATTTGGTATTTCAAACCTTGCAGGTAGGCTCCAACATACTTTCCCAGTTTTATTATTCATTATTTCCCGTTGTGCACTCTATGATCCAGCCAATCTGACCTTGCTGGCACAGGTAGAGCCCCTCTCCCCTCACCCAACCCCCCAGAATGCACTCCCCTCACTTCTTTTTCCCAGAATCCTTAGTTTCCTCCAAAGCCTGACTCAAAGACCATGTTCTTCAAGAAGTCTTTCCTGATTCTTACAGCTGCTAGTGCTTCTCCCCCTCCCCCAAATCGTTATGTGAATGTTTCATTTTTGTCTTTGTATCCCTGGCACC
Organism: Potorous gilbertii; assembly: GCA_028658325.1. Lineage (NCBI taxonomy): Eukaryota > Metazoa > Chordata > Mammalia > Diprotodontia > Potoroidae > Potorous > Potorous gilbertii. The sequence continues at coordinate 13,242 of JAQQSK010000450.1, forward strand.
TAGAACAGGGCCTTTCACAAAGTAGGCACTTAACAAATGTTTGTTGGTAATTGAGTGATCTTCAAAGGAAGATGGATGGACGCTGAGTGATGGTGGCAGGGAGAAGATCCAAGAGTGGTGGGGGAATCAAAGATTCTACCAACTCTTCCTCTTGGTCCTCCGTCAGGGGAATTGGGGAAAAAAAATCATTACAGTATCATAGAATTGGAGAATTGAATGAGACCTCAGTGGCCATCTGACCCAACTTATACAGGAAAGGAAGCTCCACAGTAACACCCAACAAGTGGTTGTCTAGAAGAGGAGCCCAGTGCTTCTATAGTTTGTTCCATTTTTGGACACCTCTAATTTTTAGCAAATTTTTCCTTGTATCAACCCTAAATTTGTCTCTTTGCATCTTGTGTCATTGTTCTTGGTTCTGTTCTTTGGGGCCATCCTCTTCCTGATAGCCCTTCAAATACTTCAAGACATCTTCTGTATCCAGTCTCCACGTTTTCCACTACTCCTCTCCTGCCTTAACTTATCTCTTCTCTAGGCTACATATTGTCTTGTTCCTTCAATCACATTATGACATTGAATCAAGACCCTTCGGTATCCTGGTTGCTTTCCTCCGGATATACTTTACCTTTCCGGTGTCCTTCTTAAAAGACATTGTGTCAGTGCCCAGGCTTAAACACAGTACTCTAGGATGGTGTTTCTCAAAATTTTGGATCTCAGGACCCCTTTATACGTTAAAATTTTTTCAAAGGCCTTCCAAAGAGCTTTTGTTTATGTGGACTATGTCTATAGATATCTGTGATATTAGAAATTAAAGCATCTCTTAGTATTATTATGAAAATGTTTTTGACTTCTAATATCCGCTGAAACGGTCTTTGGGACTTCAGCAAGATCTTGGATCACACTTTGAGGACTACCACTCCAGATGAATGAATGGCCAGACCAAAGTGCAGAGGGGCTATTCCCTTCCAATTTCTAGAAGTTATATCTTTTCCATGAGCTTTCTTGGCTCCCATATCATATTGCTGATGTTTGTTGAGCTTGTATCCACTAACACCAGTGTCACTCACCTTCAGCTCCTACTTGTGAAATTGATTTTTTTGTATCCAAGGACAAGACTTTACATTTATCCCTTTTGAATTTCATATTATTAGTCAATAAATATTTATTAAGCACCTACTGTGTTCCAGGCACTGTGCTAAGTGTTGTGGATATAAAAAGAGGCAAAAGACAGTTTCTGTCCTCAAGGAGCTCACAATCTAATGGAAAAGACAGCAGGCAAACAAATGTGTACAGACAAGCTATATATAGGATAAATAGGAAATAATATGAGAAGGAAGGTATGAAAATAAGAGGTTGGGAAAGGCTTCCTGTAGAAGATGGGCTTTTAGCTAGGACTTAAAGAAGTCAGTAGGAGACAACATGAAGGACAGCCAGAAAAAATGACCAGAGGTTAGAAATGGAATGTCTTATTCTTGGGCTAGCAAGGAGACCTAAGTCATTGGATCATAGTATGGTGGGAATTAAGGTGTAAGAAGCCTGGAAAGGTAGAAATTATTATTAAATAATTATCATTAAGTTCAGCCCAGTGCCCTAGTCTAGTGATGTTTAATTTTCTTTCTATGTGACAGATCCCTTTTACGGTCTGGTGAAGCCTATGGATCTCTGCTCAGAATAATTTCTTAAATAACTAAGGAAAGTGCAAACTTTGAGGTCAGTGAAAATAAAGATGCATTTTTAAAAAACCATTTAAGCTCCTGGACCCCCTAAAGAAACTCTAGTTTGTTAGGATTCTTTTGGGTCCTGTTCTGTGATTCCCATTCCTTCCAGCCTTATGCTACCTGCAGTTTTGAGGAGTGTACCTTTATCTAAGTAATTGACAAAATGTTAAATAGCACAGGGTCCAGCACAGATCCCTAAGGTACTCTGAAGGAGATTGAGTATGGCCATCCAAACAGTTGTCTAATACACACATCTCCCTATCTACCTTGGGGAAAAGGATCATGGAGTGACCCTTCTTAGCACAAAGAACATTCTCTTGATTTCCCAGATGGTCAAATAAAGATTAAATCATTGTCTTTTTACAAGGTGGGGATAGTGGTGGAAAAAATAAGATAACTCATCTTTTTTATGACCCTTTAAAGTTTACAGTGCTTTCATATGACCCAAGGGAGTCATCCCTCCTACCTTCAATTTGATGAGATGTAAGTCCTTGTCTCCTTTGATATACTTATCACCTTATTAAGAGAACAAAAGGCAACTCTTGATTAAGTTTCTTGGAAAGGGCTGACCCCTAGATGATTTGGTTGACTGGGACCTTGGGACTATTGTCAGAGAAGTTGTCCCTGAGCTGGCCTATAAAAAAGAAATGGCAGACCTCTCTCTGGCTCTTTTTTTCACTTTGCCCATGAACATTTCTTTAGGAGTATAGGTGATTTTTTTTTCCCCACTCCACTCCCAAGACCATTAATGGCTACTTTGGGACAAAAACACATAGGTAACATACCACAGGTAGTCATCCAACTGAGTAAGAGGCAAGTTCCTAGACCAGGGGTGGTGAACCTGTGGCCTCAAGGCCACATGTGGCCCTCTAGGTCCTCAAATGTGGCCCTTTGACTGAATCTAGTTGGACTGATCTAATAAAAGTAATTTTAAAAGCCATCTTTTTTCCCTGCCTTCTTTAGAAAAAGTGATAAATATTGGGTGATGAGTATTGGACTAGAAACAGAAATGCTTTTATTAACTCAAGCACTGTTATCAGCCTAGATCAGTAAATTTATACCCACAGGAATTTTATGTAATGTCATCAAGGGAATATGATAGTGCAAAGCAACCCTGACCCATGGTGATGACCTTTAGGTTTAGAAGACAAATAGAGATAAACAATTAATGCTCATACTTAATTAATTTTCTGTCTCTCCCAAAGTGTACAGCTCTTTCTGTAGTTTATTTTTCTCATATAGACACAAATACATTAGGACAGCAGTTTCCAACCTCTGGGTCCTCCTGGAAACTTGGAGAGATAGGGTTATCATAAATAGTCTTTGTTTTCATATGTGAACTCATAGAGAAGCAAACCTGTCTTCTGTAGAATGATTAAATATTATGTCTCATATATATGCGTTATTTGACTGTTTTTCAAATGTATATTGATACTGCTATGAATAATAAAATATGTTTATTTTAAAACAAAACAAGACAAAAATGCTCTATCTACTGTACGGTGGTACAGTAGATAGAGCACTGGGCCTGGCATGAGGGGGACCTGAGTTCTAATTCAGCCTTGGACCAGACACTTGACACTAGCTCTGTGATCCTAGGCAAATAGCTTAAACCCAATTGCCTCCCCCTCAAAAAGAGTAGAAATTTAGACAGTCCAACTGAATTCAGTCAAAGGGAGGCACTTGAAGACATAAAGGGTCACATGTGGCCTTGAGGCTGCAGGTTCCCCACCCCTCTAACCTAGACAGTGTCACTTCTGCACCTCTGCCTCCTAATTAGAGGAGGGTAGTGCTGTACCAGAATCTAATCTTCTAGTCAGGGAAATTTAATTAGAAATTGTCTTCTGTTCTCTTCCATTCTAGTAGGGCTTCCAATGAGAGAAGTATGGCCCATCCAAGGTCCTCTACTAATTGGATTGATCAGGGAATTCCCAGGTTAATTACAGTTGGCAAACAATTACAAAGGCAACCTCTCTGTGAAGGGTGATTATCTCCATTTTGCAGATATAGAAACTGAGTTTCCTCAAGGTGAAGTGTCTAAGTGATAACCCCCAAATGCATTTACTTGTCCTTTATTCCTGGTACAAAATTATAGTAATTGGAAAGGGTAGTGTCACTAAAACAATAATATGGAGAGAACATGTGTTATCTCTCCCCTTAGAATGTCTTCAGGCATTCTTACTTTCATATCTGTATCTCCAGGGCTTAGCACAGTGCCTGGCACCCAGAAAAGGCTTAATAAATGCAACTTTCATTCATTCATACCTTAGACAAGTTTTGTTATAGAAAATTTGTGGATGAACAGCCAATTCCTTCCTTTGAGCCCTTTATTCCTTGGACTTCCTACCTGGAACCCCTTACTGGACCCCTCCCATCTGCTGTTAGACTACTTTAGAAAGACCCCAGGCTTTTGAGCTATTCTTCCAGTTTATGTTGCCCCTGAATTTAGTTAGAATGACATACCAGTTACTAGCGAGCATTCTACCTTGATTTATCATGCATGCGAAACAGTATCATTTCTTAAATCTAAACACAGAATAGTATAGTTGTAGGTGCACACCAATTATACATGTATGTGAAATATATATATATATATATATATATATATATACACATATATATATATAATTTCCAGCATTATCAGAATAAAAAGGTGAAAAATAGATTTTTAAATTCAAAGTACAAAATAGTATAGTTGTATGTATATACTAATTATATATATATGTGAAATATATATATTTTCCAGCATTATCAGGACAGAAAGGTGAAAAGCAGATTTTAAATTCAAATACAAGGAAAATTGAAGAGGCAGTATGGTACAGTGGAGAATGCCAGATTAGAAGGCAGATGATGCCAGTTCAAGTACAAACTCTCTTGTTATCCATATGACTTTAGACAAGTTACTGCAACTTTTTAGATTTCATTTTCCTCATGTGAAATGGGGAAATGAGAGAATTGGACTAGGTGACTTCTGGGGATCATCTCTGGTGGGAGTTGGTCTTGCTACTAGTAACTGCTGGATGAGTAGTCTGCTGGGAGTTATTCCCTGGTACCAACCAACTTTAGGGCTACTTGCCAGTTATGTCAGCATCAGTCTGTGAGGGTCTAGCTAGAGTCTTTTGATGATGAGGGCAGACTGACTGGGTTTCAGTCATAGCCACCCTGCTCTGTTAACGAAAGTCAAGTCAGAGCATCCTTAGACTGAGAGTAAATCTTTTCTCCTCCTTTGGAGATCACAGTTGTTTGTTCTAGACAGTTGTCTCATTTAGAGTTAGATAATCCCTAAATCTTCTCTGGCTTGGCAGGGAAGTGATTTGAGCCTGGACAGAAGGTAAGAAGGCAAATTTCATAGTTCTCCATCCACCAATGCATATCGGATAGCAGTAAAACCATAGTGCTTTGGTGTTCTATTTTAAGTGGGTGGGTGGGAACTTCAGTCTCCTTACGCTAAAATTTTGAATACAGATTTCTATACTCTTCTTTGGCATTCTATTTATATGAAACAAGGGCTTTCCTCTTCTTCCTCTGTTCTTTTCTAGTATCTTCCTTTATCTCTCCCTTTTCATTCCTCTCTTTAAGCCAATAAAGTAACAAAAGCACACCCAGACCCTATGCTTGTATTATTTAACCCCCCTGTGACCCATGAAGACATTGGGAATTCTGAAGGAACTTTGATCTTCTTCCTCCATTAGAATGTAAGTACTTTATCATTGTTTAAGCCCTTCTAATTGCTCAAATGTCTTTACTTTTCTGGCTTTCTCTTGACGCCTGTGTTTGCATTTCAAAGTCTCAGCTCAACTTTGACTTTTTCCTCAGGAGTTCTTAAAAGATTGTATTAAGATCCATTCTTACCCTTGTCTGCCTTTTCAGTAGAATTATACTCAGTTTTTTGCAGGGTAAGCTAGTCTTGGTTGTAAGTCTTTATCTTTGCCATTTGGAAAATCTGTTCCCAGGTTTTCTCTCCTTTACAGTGATATATTGCCAAGGATCAACCAATCTTTATTGTAATCCATTGGTTCTTGAACTCTCTCTTACTGTCGCTTGAATTAATTTTCTTTGACTTGGAACCTCTGGATTTTAGCTGTAACGTTCTTGAATGTTTTCAGTTTGGAGTTTCAGAAGGTGATTGGTGGAATCTTCCTATTTTCACTTTGCTCTCTAGTTCTAATAGTCATATATGACTT